>JAVXUL010159738.1:0-13465 GCA_035590515.1 Trichilia minutiflora | reverse complement strand
TTCGGTCGACCGAACCCTCCAAAAATTTAGATTCTTACTTAATTAGGCCCCACACAAGCCTCGAATTACACCCACAATTACACGGGTTATGAAATAACCACCGACGTCCAAATGGGGTGAGTAGAAAATGATAATTATACCCTTGGGGTGAGATACGGGTCATTACATATTTAACTTAAACACTTTAATTTAGATTTTATCATTTTATATTAAAATAATATTTTAATATGTTTGCTAATCAAAATTATCAAATTTAAATATGTAATTTACAATAAATTACACACATGTATCGTATTAGGGGTAAAATTATCATTATGTACTAAATAAACTATTTTATTTAATTTTCATCATTTTTCCTTAAAATCACATTTTAATATATTTGATAATTATTATTATCAAATTTCACAAGTAATTTACATTAACTTACCTTATAATATCAATATGTCATTTATTTAACACTTTAAAGAATATTTAATACGTATAACCATTATATGTATCGATTTCGACTTATTTCTATATTATCATGAGGGTGGTAGCTCTCTTTCGATGATATTTTAATATCTCTCTCATGTGAAGAAGCGTAGAGGATCTTGGTGGACTATAAAGGCTCACTATGACTTAGTCGTGAATATATGTCGAACATTTCAGCTCCAAATATTTCAGTTGCTCAACAACTATGGTTAGTATCTAGTAATGTACCATAGTTCCTAAGTCACGATGAAAAAATATCTTTATCAAACTTTATCTTGATTGCACGTAGCGTGTGAGTAATATCCTTCCGTAGTCGTATCTTGATCGAGAAAGGGTTTATGGACTGTCAAAACCCTATTCTCAATTCTCCTTCAAATCGTCGATCATATGTTAATATTATATTATAACCATAGATTTATAATCCAGACATCATATCGACATTTGATTAAGAACTCAACTCGGACAAAGGCAAATGAAAATTCTTAGTTCGATGTGTTGAGCCAACGGATCCCATTTTAATTATCAACCGAACACCTATATAAACAAAGTATACCCAAACCGGCTTCTTGTACAAGGCGTGATTAGCCCTGCACTTATACACCATATAAAATATACCAATCCATACAGAGTCTGATTCTAGACGTCTCAGGTCAAAGGATTACGTCGCACACTATTATAATCTATCAATAAATCATTGACTATATGCATACCATGTTATTTATCAATATTCAGTCTGTTCGATAAATAGTTCACCAACTATCAATCCACACTAATGTCTTTATGACAATACTCATATTGTCAGCCTATGTATATTATCATATAATATCATTAGGTGGCATCTAGTATGCCTACTATGTGATATAGTTGCCCAATCTATATCACGTACATAGAGAACGATTTGATAATTTATTTAATAATTAAATAAAACTATCTGGACAATTTATATACATTCTTTATTCATTGTAGGAAAAATAAAAGAAGCAGCTAACGTATGTAAATAAAGAACTACTTCTTTTATTAATACATTAAATGTTTATACAAGATCATTAGTCCTAAAACCGACAACACGAATATTTCTAGAGCATAAACTAACAAACTCTCACTTGCACTAAAATAATTCGTTGTGATATCGTATACCCATCTTCATAAGATGATGGTTCAGCTGCTTCAGTATTATCACTCTAGTCAGTGGGTCAACAACAAATTACTGATAATGTTTTTTGTATTATTATCTCTCTAACTCCAACGAATTCTCTCAAAATATGATATTTACGTTGAATATGTTTGGACTTCTGATATGTACTTGGTTCCTTTGCCTGTACAATAGCCCCAGTATTGTCATAGAATAGAGTTATCGAATAACTCATATTAGAAACGACACCAAGTTCAAATACGATTTTTCGCATCCAAACTGTCTCTTTTGCTGCTTCTAAAGCAGCAATATATTCAGTTTCAGTAGTGAAGTCTGTTGTCATTGTCTATTTAGAACTTTTTCAACTGACAGTACCTCTATTTTATACAAAAATAAAATCGAATGTAAACTTTTTATCATCCAAGTCTGACTGAAATCAGAATTTGAGTATCCCTGTATACTTAATTCTTAAGATCTATAAGTTAGAACTAAATTCTTAGTTCTTCGTAAGTACTTAAGGATTGTCTTAATGGCTGACCAATATTTTTCTCTAGGATAGGCCTGATATCTGCTTATAACACTTACAGTATATACTATATCAGGTTATGTACATAGCATCGCGTACATTAAACTACCTATAACCGACGCATAAGGTATACTATACAACTATTGCGCCTCTTCATTGGTTTTTGGACCCAGATCTTTTAAAAGATTAAGATAATGATTAAAGGGCAGAAGACCTCTCTTAGAGTTCTTTATACTAAACTTTTTCAGTATTTTCTCTATGTACATCTTTGGGGATAACCCTATTATCCTTTTTGCTCTATCTATATAGATGCGAATTCCCCAAAACATAGGTCGCTTCTCTACGTTCTTTCATTGAAAAGGTTTTGGATAACCAAATCTTCGCCTCAGTCATCATGCCTATATCATTACCCATTAATAATATATTATCCACATATAATATGAGGAACATTATAGCATTATTTTTAACCCATTAATAAACACAATATTCATTTGAGTTTGTTCAAATCCAAACGATATGATCATCTCATCAAATTGTTTATTCTAACTTTGAGAAGCTTTCTTCAATCCATAAATGGATTGATCGAACTTACATACCATATTTCTATCTATAATGGATATAAAACCAATTGGTGGCTGTATATAGATATTTTCTTTAAGATATTCATTGAGGAATGCAGTTTTTACATCAATATATCAAATCTCTAAATCATGGTATGCGACGATGGCTAGTATAATACGGATGGATTTAATCATAGTCACGGGCAAAAAAGTCTTCTCATAATCCAACCTTTGTTTCTGAGTATACCCTTTCGCTATTAACCGTGCTTTGTAGGTCTCAACCTCACCATCCTTATCAAATTTTCTCTTGAAGATCTATTTACAATCAATAAAAATAATTCCTTCAGGTGAATCAATAAGTATCTAGACTTGATTAACGTACATGGATTGTATCTCAGAATCCATCGCCTCTAGTCATCTACTTGAATTCTTATCTAGGATAGTTTCTTCACAACTCCTAAGATCATCAGGATGATTTGCCTCTTCCACTAGGTAAGAGTCAAATTCTTACTCATGTAGGAGATCGTATCGCTCTAAAAGTCGCAATACTCTAAAAGATTTTCAAAGCAAAATTTGAACTAGAATTGGAATTGGAATTAAGGTCTATTGACTGAAAGATCCAGACTCAGTATCATCAGAACGAGCTTCTAAAGACCCTTCTTTAAGGCAATCAATCTACCTGCACCACTTTCCTCTAAGAACTTTTCTTCTAAGAAGTGTGTATTTCTACTGATCGAAATACGCTGATCAGTAAGGAAGTATAAATAATATCCTAAACTGTCTTTAAGATATCCGATGAATCTTCTCTTCTTTGATTTTACAGCCAGCTTATCAGGGTTAATAATTTTAACATAAACTGGATAACCCCAAATTCTCAGATAACTGATATTGGGTTTCTTTCTACTCCATATCTCATATAGAGTCTTTTGGACTGATTTTGATGGAACTTTATTCAAGATATGTGCAGCGGTCATTAGGGTATATCCCTAATAATATACTGGCAAGTCGATGAAACTCAACATCGATCGTATCATATCCAATAAGGCAAGATTCTTTCTTTCTTCTACACCATTCAACTGTGATGTATAAGGAGGAGTCATTTGAGAGACAATTCTATTATCTTTCAAGAATTCTTGAAACTCCGTACTTAAGTATTCTTCTCCACGATCTAATCTCAGATTTTTAATACTATTTTCAGTCTATTTCTCTACTTTATTTTAAATTTCTTGAACATTTCAAAGGAATCTACTTTGTATTTCAGTAAATACACATACCCATATCATGACATATAATCGATAAAGGTAATAAAGTAATCAAATCCTCCTCTGACTCTGGTGTTAAACGGTCTAAATACATCAGTATGTATGAGTTCCAATAGCTCCTTCACTCTCTCACCTTTACCTTTAAAGGAAGATTTGGTTATCTTACCCTGAAGACATGATTCACAAGTTGGTAAGGGTTCTGAACCCAGTGAACTCAAAAGTCCACTTGTCTCAAGTTAAATCAATCTTCTGTCTCCAATATAACCCAATCTATGGTGCTATAGATATTTAGGATTTGATTGACCCCGAATTCTTTTATTTATATTAGATTTGATTGAATGAGTATCAATCATTTCTAGAACATATAATCCATTTGTATTTATTGCTTTGCCCACTAATACATTTTGAAAATGTATTAAACATTCATTTTTAGTAAATTGTACACTGTAACCATCTTTACATAGTACAGATATTAAAATGATGTTTTTGGTGGCATAAACAAAATACAACACATAATTCAATCTGAGAATGTGTCCACTAGACAATCTAAGTATACAAGATCCTCTAATTTCAGTAGCAACTGTTGCCCTATTAGCCATTCTAAGCACGATCTCACCTCTAGACAATACTGAACTATTATGTAATGTTTGTAGAGAGACACAAACATGAGATGTAGCTACTAAATCTAATATACATTACCATAATCGATTATTATACAACTACGTGTTTATACTCCAAGGTACTCAGGACAATTCCTCTGTATATATTTCATTCTCCCACTGAGAAAATAATTTTCTTTTATCAGTTGAACTTAATTCCTATCAAACTTTCTAAAGTCCAAAACTTTATGGAGAATCCCATTAACAGTTTTAATTTTTGTATCAATATATCACACTATTTTAAGACACTAAAAAAGAAACATAAAAATAAACTTATTAATGATCTTGTAAAATGTATATTAATCAATAATTTTGATATATACAGATTCAAATAATTTTTGAATAATAACTATTAAATAATTTAAAAGTTAATAATAAATACTAATCATATTAGCTCCTACTATTTAATTTGAATCCTATACTCCCCAAATAGGACCCAAAAGTTTCGTTGGAATTTTGTTATTATTATTAGTGAAGAATCAACATCTTATTAGAATTAACCAACTTCACATTTTAGAAATTTCAGTCAATTAACCCCAATAAGTAAGAAACTCATTTCCATTTATATTTCTATATAAGATTTGATTCTTTGTTTAGCCCTAGCTTCGAATTCCTCATATTTTAAAAATCTTGGCACCCTAGGCCAGTTAAACCCAAACCATTGCGCTTTCTTAAAATGTTATTTTCACCTCTTCCTCACATAATAGAAATCTTGATCAAATTGAAAATACGCACCAGGAACTAGACAACAAATTTCTATAACACAAATCAATACTCCTCATATAATAGAAATCTTGAGATACTAATTTATGTCATAGACCTTCACATCATCCTATAATTGGAGGTTAGGATTTAATAATTATCACAGGAAGTCTTTATTAAAATTTTTAAAAAATTATTTATTAAAATTTTAATAATATTCATTTATTATATGAATAAATATTATTACTTTATAAAACAATTGTATGATAAAACAATTTTAATCAATATATAATATTCATTCAACTTTTGAATAAATATTATTATGTTAAAATATTTTTATTATTAAAAGACTTTTAATGAAATTTTAAACCATTTAAATTCTTTTATTGAAAATTTTTTCAAATAATAATCTTTTAAAAAAAAATTTTCAAAAAAAATTTATTCATCTTATTAATAACTTACAAAAGCATGATTTTATTAACAATTCATTAATTGTTAATGCACATGTAACTATTATACGTTTTATCCAGAAATCATATTTCTGATTTGGAAAACCAGCTTTTTCATATATGCTTGTGGTTCAAAAATCTTGTCCTACAAGTTTTTGTGGTATTTGTGTTTTGGTTTTGTTGTTTTAAGGATAATAAATCCTTGTCACACAATAACTATTCATTTGTGTATTGTTTGTGTTCACAAGTCAAACTAGAAATCTTGTATTACTTGTTTAGAAAATTGAATTGAATAAACAACGCTAACTGGTCAAACTGGACCAATCGTTCACCGAACTGATTAACCCTTATATTGATAAATTTAGCATGCCATACCAATTTTAGTATTAGTAACAATTACTAATACTGATCAACAAATTCTAAATTTGTGATCCTAAGCCTAATATTTTGTTTTTATCTATCTACATTTTTATACTATTTAATATACATAAATTTACATATAAATGTATCAAATGCATAAGAAAAGTGCAACTATCATATACATACATAATAAACATATATGCATATTCAAAATAAAATGTATCAAAGATAGGCATATATATATCCTATATATACATTGCAGGCATTTAATTAATAATAAATACATTAACAAAACATATAAGCTTAAAAATATGTATTTAAATATTTTAAATACATATTATTATATTTTCTTTGCAATCAAATTGCAAACCAAGCAAAATATGATTCGTTATTTATCATATAAATAAATAATCAACAATGTCATTTATTTATCATATAAATAAATTATTTAACAATTAAATAAACCAAATAAATAATATATATACATCTATTTAACATTTAAATACACACACACATAATATATATGTATATTTATAAGCATATACAAACACGTTAGCAACATTAAAACATAACTTATATTAATAATATAAAACACAAAATATTTTTGTATTTAAATATTATTTAAAAAGATTTCAGAAAGAGTTAATGTGTGTTTTTCTTTAAAACACGGTAAGAAGTGATCAAAATCACTCAAAACTCGAGTCAGGATGTGTTCGAAGTCTGAAAACATGAAAAAGTGTCGTAAAAATTTTTATGACAGAAAGTAAGGCAGGGGTACAGGAAGATGGGCGCAGCTAGAGTGGCCTATGCATGGTGTGACACTCACATGCACACAGGAGGAGAGGCCACCCGCTCGTCTGCTAGCAGAGTGATGGGCTTGTGTAGCGTACGCGCCAAGCAGAAAAAAAAAAGGGCTTGGCCTCTCTGCACCCGAATTTGCCAAAAAAATTTTCTGCATTTTCAAATATTTTCAAACCAAAACCAAGCCTCAAAACACTTGATAACACATCCAAATACTTGTCAAAAATCCCCAAACACATCAACAACACCATTTGATGCACTAAAACTCTTGAACAAATCAAGTTGCACCAATGTGCATCCATTGCACCAAAATGAGTTCCAAACTCAATTTTTTTTCATTTTTACCAACTCAAACAACATTCCAAAGATGCCATTATCATATAACATATCTTAGAAACATCATGGAAGTGGTGGAAACCAATTTCACACCATGAAAACCAAGATGGAAACAAGCTTTCCCAAATGATATCTTTTTATGTTTCCTTCAAAACCACAACTTGAACTTGAAGAAAGAGAGGCTACTTCGTACGTGCCTTAACCTGAACCTAAAGAATAATCCAAATCCCTTCCACCTCAATACCAACAACTGTACATGAGAATTCCTCAGCCTATGACCCCCGAGCAATGGGCTACATTTATGGCCTATTAGAATACTCAAGCTGCTAAAGCATTTGGATCAGCTCTAAAATTATCTAAGCTCATCAAAGAGATTTGATAGTTGGGAAGTGTACCATTTGAAGGTACTATAGATGCGATCGTGGCCAACTAATGATTTAAGAAGCTGGAAGGTGACCTGAATGATATGGAACTGAAAGACAGATACAAGTTAAAAGTGGCTATTCGACTTTTAAAAGGTAGTGCTAATACTTGGTAGGCGAATATACAAGTTAGAGCCTCAGCATAACTGACTTGGAATAATTTTGTACAAGAATTTCAAGATCAGTATTTTAACCCCTTTCACTGTAACCAAAAAAAGCACGAGTTCCTCCGATTGAAGTAGATGGGTAAGACAGTGATAGAGTATAAGACTTAATTAAGGGAGTTGGTAGAATTTGTCTCAAAATTTGCTAATGAAGAGAGCCGTGTGCCAAGTTTAAAGAGGGTCTGAATTTTGAGATCCTTAAGAAGATGTCATTGTCAAGGACTCAGGGGTATAAAGAAATGATTCAGATGGTACTGTGAGCAAAGAAGTTAGCGGGGGAAAGAAGATCGAGGAGTCAATTTTAGAAGAGGAAAGATTTGAGTATATAGGTTGGCTCCCCGTCTAAGAAGAGTCGTAGTAGTGGTTCATCCAATAGAGCCTCTTCTACTAGTCCTGCAAGCGTCTCTTCACATTCTTATCATAGCTAAGATCACTTAAGATTCAGATCCTTAGCTCAAGGACAGACTCAAGGACCAAGGCAAAGTCAGAGTATGAACAGGTGTATTTATTATAGACGTACCACACAGGCCTGTGTCATCAACCACTAGCATACTACTATTATAGGGAAATAGGGTGCATCAAAATGTATTGTCCCAAGTTAGATAGAGTGGAATGGGGTGGCTAGACAAGTTAGTATCCTGCACCTCAACAACATCCATTAGTTGAGCAAGCTGTAGTTTCTATAGGTAGAAGATCAAGTGTGGGCAGTTTCTCAATAGCATCCCGTGGTGCTCAGAGAACTCGAGATAAAGTTCAGACCAGGGTATTTGCTTTAAACCAAGAGCAAGTGCAGACTAACCTAGATGTGGTGATCAATATGGTTATAATTTTTAATCAGCCTGTATATGCATTAATAGATTCAAATTCTAATAGATCTTTTGTCCATACCGTTTTAGCACCTCATGCTAGTAACCCATTATCACCCCTAGATTAATAAATAATAGTTCAGACCCCTCTAGGTCAGAAGTTATTAAGAAAGACTATATTTAGAGATTTTACTATAATTATGAATAGAGTAGAGCTGGTAGCAGATTTAATTCCCTTGAGAATGGAAGATATTGATACGATACAATGGAAGATATTGATGCAATACTGGGAATGGATTGGTTATTAAGATATCGACCAATAGTAGATTGCTTTGCCAAGCAAGTTATATTTAGAAAACTAGGGAGATCAGAGATAATCTTCATAGGTGAGCGAAATATTTTATCTAGTAACTTGATTTGTGCGATAGAAGTTCAGAGATTGATGAGGAAAAGATGCCAAAAGATATTTGGCACATGTTATGGACACAATAATCTCTGAGTATAAAATTGATCAAGTTCCTGTAATAAAAGAATTCTCATATGTATTTTCAGAAGAGTTACTGGGAATGCTACTAGAACGAGAGTTCGACTTCAGTATTGATTTAGTTGTCGGTACTACTCCGATCTCGATGTTGTCTTATCGTATGGCTCTACCTGAGCTTAAAAAATTTAAGGTACAGCTTCAAGATCTAGTTGATAAGGGTTTTATCTGATCGAGTATGTCACCTTAGGGTTCGCCAGTGTTATTTGTAAAGAAGAAAGATAGGACTCTATGATTGTGTATAGAATATCGACAGTTGAATCGAGTCACCATCCAGAATAAATACCCACTGTCTAGAATCAATGATTTGTTTGATCAGTCGTAAGGAGCGAGTGTATTCTCGAAGATTGATTTAAGATCAGGGTATTATCAGTTGTGGATTAAAGAGAGCGATATAGCCAAGACAGCCTTCCGAACGTGTTATGGTCTTTATGAGTTTCTTGTAATGTCATTTGGGTTAACTAATACTCCAGTTGTATTCATGGATCTTATAAATTAGGTTTTTCATCCTTATCTCAATAAGTTTGTGATTGTCTTCATCAATGATATCCTGGTTTACTCGAATACCAAGAAAGAACATGTTCAGTATCTATGGATTATACTACAGACGCTGAAAGAGAGAAGACTATACACAAAGTTTTTGAAATGTGAGTTTTGGCTTCAAGAAATGGTATTCTTGGGACATGTGCTCTCAAGGAAAGAAATTTTTGTTAATCCTCATAAGGTTGAAGCTATTGTACAGTGGGAAAGATCGAAGAGTGTTACAGAGATTAAAAGTTTTCTAGGATTGGCAGGTTACTACAGAAAATTTGTTAAGGGTTTTTCTCTAATAGCTGTTCATTGATGCGTCTAATAAGGAAGGATGTTAAGTTTGAATGGGATAAAAGATGTGAGCAGAGTTTTCAGGAGTTAAAGAATTATCTCAGCCCAGCTTCGGTGTTAACTCTACCTATTCCTGGAGAAGGATATATAGTATTTAGTGATGCCTCCAAATAAGGGTTGTGTTGTGTTTTGATACAGAATAGGAAGGTAGACAGCTCAAGAAACATGAGAAGAATTACCCAACCCATGATTTAGAGTTGGCTATAGTAGTCTTTGCCTTGAAGATCTGGAGATATTACTTGTATGGAGAGAGGTGTCAGATTTTTACTAACTATCAAAGTTTGAAGTATTTGCTCAAAGAAATTAAATTTGAGATAAAAAAGATGGCTTTAACTCATCAAGGATTATGATTTGGTGATTGATTATCATCTAGGGAAAGGCAATGTGGTGGCAGACACCTTAAGCAGAAAATCTTCAGTAACAGTAGTGTATATTCGATTAACACACCTTCCATTGTTACTGGAATTGAAGAGTCTGTGAGTGACATTAGAATGCGGTCAAGATGGCTCAATGTTAGCCAATTTTATTGTGAGACTCTATGGGAACATATAAAAGAAAGGCGGATACAGGATCTAGAGTTAATAAAAGCTTACCAAAGAATTATGGGTGGTAATGCTAGAGACTTCTACATATCTCAGGATAGGGTCTTAACACTGAGAGGTAGGGTATGTGTATCCTCAGATGATGAATTGAGAAAGGCCATTTTGGAATAAGCTCATTGTTCAGCTTTTGCAATACATCCTAGTAGCACAAAAATATACAGGACCATCAAAGTGAGCTACTGGTGGTCTGGAATGAAGAAAGACATTACAGAATTTGTTGTCAGATGTATGACCTGTTAGCAAGTTAAAACTGAACACCAGAAGACAACAGGAGAACTTCAGCCATTACCCATACTAGAGTGGAAATAAGAACATATCACCATGGACTTTGTGGTAGAACTGCCACGTACTCAAGTTGGACATGATGTAATGTGGGTGATTGTGGACAGGTTGATTAATTCTATACATTTTCTGCCCATCAGAACTAAGTATCCAATTGACAAGCTAGTAAAGTTATATGTGACAGAGATTGTAAGGTTGCATGGTGTGCTTGCGATAATTATGTCAGATCAACATCCCCGTTTTACATCTCAATTCTGGCCTAGTCTCTAGAGAGAAATGGGTACGAGGTTGAACTTTAGCTCTGCATTCCATCGTCAGACAGATGGACAGTCAGAGAGAACCATCCAGACACTAGGAGATATACTGAGAGAATGTGTATTAGAGTTTCAGGGAAGTTAAGATTGGTATCTACCACTGGCTAAGTTCACCTACAACAATAACTATCAGTCTAGTATAGGAATGGTACCATACGAAGCTCTGTATGAGAGAAAATGTAGAACTCCTTTATGTTGGGATGAAGTGGGCGAAAGAAAACTAGACAAAGTTGAGTTAATTGAAGCCACCACTAAGAAGGTGAAGAATATCTGGGAGATATTGAAGGTAGCTCGAGATAGACAGAAGTCATACTCGGATAATAGAAGAAGAGATTTGAAATTCAATGTGGGTGAGCAAGTATTTTTAAAGGTATCACCCTAGAAAGGAGTGATTAGATTCTGAAAACGAGGAAAGCTTCACCCGAGGTATATTGGGCCTTTCAAAATTATTCAGAAAATTAGTCTAGTAGCATACAAGTTAGAATTATCGACAGATATGCAGAGGATTCATGATGTTTTTCATGTGCCTATATTGAAGAAGTATGTTTTGGACCCCTCTCATATTATCAGATTGCCTCCTCTTGATTTAAGTGAATATTTAAAATGTGAGGTGCATCTAGTGGCTATCCTTGATTGCCAAGAGCGGATGCTGAGAAGTAAAACTATCCTTATGATCAAGGTTTTGTGGAGAAGCGATATTATTGAGGAGATGATATAAGAACCCGAGCTTCAAATACAATGTTAGTATCCCCACCTTTTCTAATACTGAGGTATGTTGAATTTTGGTGATAAAATTCTTTTAAGGGAGTATATTTGTGAGCCTTGTGCCTAGATCCCAAGGGCATATCGATAATTTTACACTTTTATTGTACATGTAATTGTGCTTGCATTGTACGTAGTTGACATGCCAGCATGACTATATATTTATTTCAGGGATTGAAGTTGGTTAAGACAAAGTTTTAAAGTCGTAAACACAATGACCTCAATGTAATTAAATGTTAGTTTTATTTTGAGTGAGACCCTAATGATATTTTTTAAATTTGAGAAAGACCCAAATAAAATTTTAAGTGGGACCTCAGGTTCAGTCGACCAAATAGGATGATTCGTTTGATCAATATTTTTATGACTCTCTAGAAAATTTATGACATTTTATTTGTTCGAACGAATAGGGGGATTCGTTCGATTGAATGGGACTTCATTCGACTGAATAAGTTGTTCGTTTAATTGAAATATCGATTCGTTTAAATGAAGAGAATTTTGTTCGATCGACCAATTGGAAGTCCCTTGACTTTTTAGGTCGTCGAAGGATTCGTTCGAATGAACACTGGTTCGTTCGATCGAATGAGGCAATTTGTTTGAACAAACTATAATTCGTTTGATCGAATCAATGTGAAATGATAATTTTTGCCCTCTTCTAGAAGCTTCCTCTTTAGAAAATTTATGGGCAAAATGATGATTTTGCCCTTATGTTTATAAAAAGGGTCTGAGGCCCTGTTTTCTCCCTCATTTCCCTCCCTTTCTCCTCTCCTCTTCTCGCAAGTCATTCTCTCCCTCTCTCACTAAATCTTCATCACATTTTATCAAATATTTGATTTCTCGTCACCTGTCATCAACATTTCCTGCATCTAACTTTTCGGTACCATCAATTTGACGATAGAAGTGTGGAATCGAAAATGGGTACCTAGGGTTTTGGGAGAAGATTTTAGGGTTTACTGACTTTTAAGCGAACCTAGAAAAATCGACGATACCACGAGATTCCTACCGTCATTCTTAACTAGTCTGCATCTTTTACTTCGTATTTTAATAAATTTTTATAATTTGGATTTTACTGTTCATCCGTATAGATTTTGGTAGTTTTAATCGGTATATTTTAATTTTTTACACGTTAATTAGGTCGTGGTGAAGTCGGGTAACTCACTAGGAAGTTAAAAATATAAATTTGGAGATTTTGGGTTGATATAAACAATAACCAGGTTACTATTCTAGTGAGTGTGTGGGGTCCACCTGTTTAAACAGACTTCATCTCCGTCATAAAGGTGTCAATACCCTTCATCAAAGGTATCGATACCTTTGTCCTCACCCGATAACGTATCGATACGTTTGCCTCTAGTCCTCCTTGATCTCAATTAGATTATGTACTCAAGTATAGGTAGTCTTGTTATAGTATAGTCCGGTGAGTCCAAGTGTCGTATCC
>JAVXUL010159718.1:0-13467 GCA_035590515.1 Trichilia minutiflora | reverse complement strand
ATAACAATAACTTTTTCAATGATTAAATCATGATCTAAAATTTTTTAAAAAGTGTGGTTGTGATGAATCCCAATTCCATCAAATCATAAAAATGGGACAAAAATCATCAGATGAGCAAAAAAAATGTAAGATTATTTATTTATAATTGTAGGCCTACTACTATAGTGCAACAACTTAAGTAATTCAACCATCAAATTTTAAAGTGCATTGTAGACCCAAGACTTAATTATTAAATGGCTAAGAACGCAATCCAAGCGATCGTTTTTCAAAGCGGATGCCCGTGAATTGGTCTTCATTTTGCGTTCATTCACTAAGATTGCATTTTATTATTCTAATAATGTAAAATGACCTGCTTAGATTATTGTCAGACTCAACTGTATTTAATATTTAGTTTATAATAATTAAAAATTATTAATCATTAGTTGTAAGCTATGTTTAATTATTGGATTCTTAAAATTAAAAAAAAAAAATAATAGTAAAATTAAATTATATACTTTTAATTTTTATTTATATATATAATGAAATATATTTACTTTATTAAAATAAAGATACTTTAATAATAATGATAGATTAATATGATAATTTGTATTTTATTATTGTTGTATAAAAAATATATTTTTATTAACATTATTAAAATAATTTTATAAAAAGATTATAAAATAATAGCCATAAAATTATGAACATATTCTTATATTAATAAAATAATAATATACTCGTTACAGAAAGACAATTTCAGTTCAGACAATATCTCTCTATACATTTATTAGGTGTCCAACACTGATATATTATACATATCTAACTCATTCAATTATAATAAAGCAAATTAAAATCACGAAAGAGACCTTTTTAAAAATATTAGAAGTCGTATGAAATATGAATAACAGATGGCAATTTTCATGGGCCCCGTTTAAACGGCCGAAAGATGGTATGGAAATTGAACGGTTGAGATCGCTTGAATGTTGTATATTAGATTGCAAAAGGTCTGTACAGCTGACCTGAGCTGAGATGACAAACGCAACGTATCCTAGTCGTATCCCCAACGCTCTCCAATGACTCTGAATAAAGTCACCAATTAGATACTAGAATGGTCGAAAGTTTCGCTTACTCCTACCCATGACCATCCATCTATCCAGTATCCATCCATCCACCTCCCATTTTCGTGATTTTATAATATTTGTATGTTTACTTATAATTAATTGGTTTTGATATTTTGTATTATTGAAATATGATTCAGTAAAGAAAAACACACAGATGATTTAGAAATTAATATTTTTCCTGTTGGACATATATATTTATTTTAATAATTACTATCGAACACTCGTTAAAAAATAATTAAATTTATTTAATTTCTTATTGTCAGAATAAAAAGTCAAATATCAATCTCTCTACTTACAAGTCCATATTTAATATATTCAAATATAATGTTAGACAATTTTAGACTTTTAACGAAAAAAAAAAAGAAAAAAAGATTAACGAGTTTAAATAAATAAGAAAACCTCACCTGCTCTAATTTTTTAATTTTTTTACCATGTTCAAAATTTTAAAGGACCGAAACTGCAATGTCACCTGTTGAAATTGTCTTTCACCTGTCTGAAACTAGATCCAAACCGAAGGGTTGATACACGTGTCACACCAAGACCCCAACTGTCAAATTTTCGAAATGACCGAACAAGGACTTATTTTTCTCTTTCTTTTGAAGAGAGAAAGTAAAATGTGGCTGTTGGCTGTCCATTTGCTTCATTGCTTTTGACTTGTCATATATGTTAAGCCAACAAATCCCACAGTCGTCATCATCATCAATTCCAAACTAAATAAGAGGAAAAAAAGAGGCATTTTTACCATAACAGATATCATAAAGAGAGAGAGAGAGAGTGAGTCCATGCTTTCTCTGTCTTAGTTTTTGTTTTTTAATTTTAAAATATTATTTATGCCTAGTTTTATTGATGAATTATTAGACATAATTCTATGGAAATGTCAGGTGAGATGGCTACCTCAGAGAGTGTAAAAGACGAAGAAGTCTCCTTAGAGCTTCCTGCTCCTTCTGGCTGGAAGAAGAAGGTACTCTTCTCTATGTAGTTTTATATTTTCCTCTGCCTTTTGGTGTTCGTGGAATGATGCGTGTTCGTTTAAGGAACCTGAATTTATTGAATATCTGTGGTCTTTATTTTGCCCAGTTGCTTGTATTGTTCGCTTTTTTTATTTTGTTTAGATTTCCTGGTGGAATTTGGTTTAGTATAGTGATGGAATTTTTGTTAGGGTTTTGTTTTGCTATTTGTGCTCAATTATGAGTTATTATTGTTATAAATTAATAATTTATGTGTTTTTTTAAAAATGTCTGTAGGGCTTAGAGTTGTTTGTGTATTTTGGTATAGTATTGTTTGAAATGTGGCAAGTGAATGAACATGGTTCAGCTAAAGCCCTAGCAGAACAGTTCTGTAACAGTTTTTGTTTTGAACAGAAAAAATAATTTCTCCATGAAGGCTTAGTTCTGATGAATGCAGTTTTCATATTTATTACTAGTGTATGTGAGAGGTGAGTTGTGGAAGAAAATTTCATGGACATGTTGATTGTGAATCCTTGATGGCATAATGGTTCAAATTTGTAATTCCAGGGCCCTTATTTTTAACTTTTTTTCCAAACGTTATTATACAATATGAAATAGCTATTAGCTGTAGTTATCCTTTTTGTCAAATATGTGATGAAGAACAAACTCACGTGCTAATTCTTATTGATTTGACCACTTTTTAGAAAAAGTTAATAATCTAAAGAACCTATGCCAAGAATAATATCTCTAGTGTAAGTTTATTCAATGAGAATACAATTGTCTTATATAGGGATTTTTACAATTTATTAAGACATAAAACTTGAGAGGAAGAATGACGAAGACGAAGCTGAAAACTGAATCTTATTCACTGATAATTTTGTTCATACACTCGGTACATATATCAGAAAAACAGAAAACGGAAATAATCATTTCTAACTAACTCTAACAAACTACATACACGTTATCAATTGTATACACTCAGCATACACGTGTATAGACACGTTAGCATCCTAAAACTTCCCCTCTAGATAGATTATAGGTGTTGGTGACAGCCATCTTGGACAGAAGGTATAATAATCGAGTAGAGGATAAAGGCTTGGTAAACAAATCCTCCAATTGGTGTTGAGAAGAATCTGGCAAAAGTTTGATCTGTCTATCAATGACTTTATCTTGGACAAAATGGCAATCAATTTCTTTATGTTTAGATCATTCATGAACAATAGGGTTGGAAACAATGTTCATGGCTGCTTGATTATCACAAAATAAAAGAGCTGGTGGAGAATATTAAGCATTAAAATCCTCTAATAGTTGTGTTAACCAAATCAATTCAGGCCCTATACTCTACTTCAGCTGAAGATCTAGACACAGTAATTTGTTTCTTAGATTTCCAAGAGATCAAAGCTTCTCCAAGGAATATACAGAAGCCAGTAACAGATCATTTGGTGTCTATTCCACATCTGAAAATACTTTTAATTGGAGAGAAGCAGATGAAGAGAAGAACAATCCTTGATCTGGATTAGACTTTAAGCATCGAAGAATTTTATGTGCAGGCTCTAAATGAGGAAGACATGGCTGTGAAACAAATTGGCCAAGATTGTGGACTGCATATGTGATATCAAGTCTAGAGAGTGTAAGATATAATAATTTGTCAATAAGCCTTTGATATTGGGAAGCATTATCAACAAGTCACCTTCTGTGGCAGTAAGATGGAGCTGATGATCCATAGGAACATTTGGAGGTTTACAACCGAGAAAGCCTGTATCTTCAAGAAGTTGCAAGGTATAATGTCTTTAAGAAAGGACAATACCAGCTTTGGATTTAGCTATCCCTATCCCAAGGAAGTATCTGAGTGATCCTAAGTCCTTGAGCTTGAATTTACTTTCAAGAAAATTCTTAGTAGATTGAATATGCAATAGAGGTGTCTTACCACTATAATGTCATCTTTATAAACCAGAGCAGCAACAAAGGAAGAACCTGACCTTTTAGTGAATAAAGAATAGTCAAATTTGGATTGAACAAAACCATAATTAATGAGTGCTAGAGAGAATTTTGAGTACCACTGGTCCACTGCTGTGAGGCTTGTTTGAGTCCGTATAGTGACTTATGGAGTTTACAAACCAAAGGACTTGCATTGGCTGAAACAGATGACTCCCGCTGTTTATGATACCCTAAAGGCAGATCCATGTAAACTTCTTCAAATAAGTCTTCATGAAGAAAGGCATTATTGACATCCAATTGAATAAGATGCTATGATTGACTGGAAGCCAATGCTAATATGACTTTGACAGTTACTAATTTAGCAATAGGAGAAAAGTTATCAAGAAAATCTACTCCTTGTTGAGTATATCCCTTGACAACTAACCTGGCTTTATGCATTTCAATAGATCCATCAGAGTTGTATTTGATGCTATTTACCTATTTACAGCCAATAGAATGTTTGCCTAATGGTAAAGGAACAACAGTCCAGGGGGTGTTGGTTTCAAGAGCATTTAATTCATTTTCCATGGCTGCCTTCTACTGTGGAAATTTAATAGCTTAATGATAAAATTGGGGTTCAAAATGAGAAGATAAAGATAAAGCAAAATGTTTGTAACGAGGAGATAAAGAAGCATACGACAAAATTGCATTCAAAGGAAAAGTTGTAGTGTAAATGATTATGAGGCAAGGATGATAACAGATTACAATGAAAATCTCTAAGATAAGAAGGAGGTTGAGTTTTTCTCTGAGATTTTTTGGAAGGAAGTATAGGAAGCATTGATGGTTGTGTAGAAGAAATAGAGTCAGATGAACTATATTCAAGTGAAGAGGACTGATGAATATCATGTGATTGTGATGAAATGGATGGAGGAATGTGTGGAATTACTGGTTCAATGGTAGGATTAGGCAAAACTAAATTTGGAAAAGGATCCTGTAATGCACTAGTAGGAATGTCATGATGAAATGGAAGTATGGTTTCATGAAAAATCACATCTCGAGAAGCAAACACTTGCTTATTCTGTACATCATAGAGTTTATAACCTTTAACACCAAGAGGATATCCAAGGAAAACACAAACACTGGCCCGAGGATTAAACTTATACCTATCACGTTGAAGGGTAGATGCAAAGGCAAGGCAACCAAAAACTCTAAAAGAAGTGTAATCAACATCTTGTTAATAGAGCAGCTCATACGGAGATTTGTTATTCAATAAAGAAGAAGGTGATCCGTTGATTAAAAATGTGGCAGTCAAAGCACATTCACTCCAGAACTGAATTAGAATCTGAGATTGAAAATATAAAGCTCGTGCAACATTCAATAAATACTGAGGTTTCCTCTCGACCACAGAGTTTTGTTGTGGCATTCTACAAATGAACACTGATGCAAGACTCCTTGTTGTTCAAAATATTCAATGAAAACCAACTCCTTTGCATTATCAGATCTAAAAGTTTTAATTTTGCTGTTAAATTGAGTGACAATCATATGAAAGAATCTAGGAATAATGGCTAACACATCAGACTTTTGTTGAAGCAAATATATCCAAGTGAACCTAGTGTAATCATCTACTAAAGTCACAAAATATCTATATCCAGAATATGACTGCACATGATATGGTCCCCAGATATCACAATGTATCAAGTCAAATGGTAGGTTTGCCAAATGATTATGAGAAATAAAAGATAATCTTTTCTGTTTGGCCAAAGGACAGATGTAACTTGGATGTTTCTCATTCTGTTGAATAACTTTACAGTGTAAATTGTTTTGCAAGACACTTATCACCTTGAAAGATGGATGTCCAAGTCTATCATGCTACATTTGAGCTGAGGCATTATTGACATATATGACTGGTTTCTTGAGATCATCAGGTAACATTTGATTTGCATCCAAGATATACAAACCCTGCAATCTGCTACCCTTGCCAATCATCTTCTGGTTGTTGATCTTCTGGATGGTGAAATGGTCATGAAAAAATGTGACCATAAGCTGGGAATCACTTGCAAGAGCACTCACAGACAACAGATTAACCTTGAATTCAGGCATGAATAACACATCTTTCAATGCCAACTTAGAACTGAGTTTAATATCACCATAAAACCTGATTGGAATACTCAATTGATTTGGCAAAGTAATCTTAGAATTCTGCAATGGCTTCAGGAAAAGAAAAGCTTTTGCATTTGAACATATATGCCTAGAAGCTCCTGAATCCATTATCCAATACCTCAAAGAAGTAAACAAAGAATCCATAGTTATAGAGAAACAAGTACCTGAGTAGTAAGCTGATGCAGTAATATTTTGCTGATTATTATTGTTGGCAGCAGTGGTAAGGTGCTTAGAAAGAATCATCATCAGTTGCTGATGTTGATCAGTGCTCAAATTCTTGAAGAAATCATCAATCTTTACACTACCATGCTCCTTGCTGTCAACAGATGATGACTGTGACTAACTGGTAACGTGATTAGCAGTTGCAACTTTTGTAGCTTTCTCTTGTGATTGAAACCGAGGGGATACCCATGAATCTTAGCTTTAGCAGCAAACACCATTGCATTTCCAAAATCTTTGCTTGAAATTGCTTGCAGACTTACCTTCCTTTGTCTTTCTTCTTGTAAAATCAATGAGAAAGACTTGTTAATGGTGGGAATGGGATCCGTTAACAAAACCTGATCTCTGACTTGAGTATGAGAATCATTCAGCCCCATGAGAAATGACATGATATATTCCATTTGGTAGTGAGAGTTAAGCTCTTTAACTCCGTCACATGTACATTTTCCACATGCGCAAGCCGGCCTAAAATTACTTAACTCTTCCGATAAATCTTTCAGTAAAATATACACTCACAGAGTTATTTCCCTTATTATAATTCATGAATTCCTATTTTAATTGAAAGATTCTGGGTTCGTTGCTTTGCTGGAATCTATCCCTAAGATTATGCCATATTTCTTGAGCTGAATCTTATAAAATGATACTTGCAGAAATTTCTTTAGAAACTGAATTTAAAGTTCATGAAATCACCACATTGTTGTTTCGTATCCATGAATTTACAAGGTTGAGATCATTACCATTAGGTTTAGGAATAGATCTATATATGAAACCTACTGTGTTCTTGACAGAGAGTGCAATGGCCATAGCTCTGCTCCATGAGGTGTAATTGTCTTTTGTCAATGGCTATAAAACTAAACCAACATTATCAGAATGATGAAGAAAATAAGAACCGTGAGGATTATCGATGATCGAGGAATGGTTGAGATAGAATCGTTATATCTCTGAGTTGCCATGGATTCCTATCTCCAGGTTGTCGATTAGGTGCAGAGAAAGAATTGAAAACAAATTCTATCTTTACTTTGAGAAATCAGCAAAAATATGCTCTGATACCATATTAAGACATAAAACTTGAGAGGAAGAATGAAGAAGACGAAGTAGAAAACTGAATCTTATTCACTAATCATTTTGTTCGTAGACTCGGTACATATATCAGAAAAATAGAAAAAGGAAATAACCATTTCTAACTAACTCTAACAAATACATACACATCATCAATTTTATATGCTCAGCATAAACGTGTATACACAAATTAGCATCCTAAAACAATTTTATGGTGAAATTATGGTGTTGAAGATGTTTTGAACAGTGTTGCGTAGATCAAGCTAGATTTTATTTATCCCGAGAGGAGATTTTGTAGGGACATGGAGTCTTGCATTCTTGACCACAGAAGATTTTTATCAATGTCAATGCCTTCATGGGGATTGCATATGTTGGGTAATTTTATAGTTTTTCTGAGCTCCAGATAAGGGCTTATCAATACACTTTTGACTTACAATTTATGATTTTGTTTGTAGCAAAGTCTTTCCTTATTAAATGGGTTAGTTTTCGATAATGGAACCTGACTTTCAAACATGCTAAATGGGAAGTTATAGTTGTCATGCCCTCTAGAAATCTTTCAGCTTTTAACTTACTTGTAAATGAAGTTTTCTTTTCTCCTCCGGGAGGTGATTGTACTTAATTTTTAGCTGATCCATTTTTGCTGCAATTCCTCATTGCTAGTAGTGAATTATTCTTTTTACCTTTTTTTCTCCCACCCGTGCATATAAAAGCACATGTAGAGAGAGAGAGCTTGTCACAAAGAAGACCTAGTGACTTGTTTATGCTTGGAGCAGACCCAAATAATGCATTGGAAGACTGCTTAAGACATGGTATCTCGTGGCTGCCATGATCTGATTTTGTTATTATGTTTGATTTGACGTGATAGTATCTTGTGGCTGCCATGATCTGTTTTTGTTATTATGTTTGATTGGACTTTCTCAAGATTAGCTTAAGGCTAATGTGTACGTCTGATTTTGCAAACTTTAGATAATATGATTATATCTTTCAAAATGGAAGCATGAGAACAGTAGTCTATCTCATGTGGAAGCTGTTCTAAAACTGAGAACTTTATTTTTTAACTCCCTGCTAACATTCAGGTACTTTTGTCTTGACTGAACTTTGTGCTTTCTGAATATTTTCATATATAAACTTTTGATTGCATCAGCATTGGGCATATGCTTCTCATTCTATTGATAGCATGAGTAGATGAATCTTGGTGGTGGTTTTATTTTATTTTTGGTATTTAATTCCTTCAAACTGTAATAAATTAATTATTGAATTAAATTCTAACTGTATTTATCACTTACACTTAATGAAATGTAGTTGGCATGAATTTTGAATTTCAGCATCCCATTTTAGAAGTTTCTTATTTTAGAGGTTGTGCTATTGCATTACCACCTATTAACCTGTCAGTTAATCCATATAACTACAAAGAGTTACGGTCATTTGCAGTTTGCACCCAAGAAAGGTGGAACACCTAAGAAGAGCGAGATTGTATTCACTGCTCCAACAGGAGAGGAAATCAGTAACAGAAGACAATTGGAACAGTACCTGAAAGCACACCCGGGTGGTCCAGCGTCTTCAGAGTTTGACTGGGGCACTGGTGAGACCCCAAGGAGATCTGCAAGGATTAGTGAAAAGGTCAAGGCAACACCACCCGCAGGAAGTGAACCCCCAAAGAAACGAGGCAGAAAATCATCTGCTTCAAAGAAGGATGGCAAAGAAATCGAAAATGCTGCTGAAACTGCTGATGAAGCAGAGGAAGTTGAGATGCAAGAGGCTGAAAAAATTGAGAAGGATCATGTCAAGGTAGAAGAGGAAAAGGATGTACTGAAAGAAAATCGAGATGAGAATGAAGATGGTCAAGATCCAGATGCTAAAAAAGAACCACCTAGAGAAGCCAAGGTTGGAGAAGTTGCTAATATGTCAAATGATGCAGAAGCAAGAAAGAAAAATACTGAAGCAGAAGCTGGAAACTTGAAAGAGGCACAGGATGGGACGCAAGCTGATAGTTCTGGAGTAACTCAGGATAAAACAGGAACTGAAAGTGCAAAAGATCAAGAAAAGGTTAATCAACCTCAGATTGAGATGGAGAAAGAGCTTGACTCTGGAGAACAGGAGAAAGCTGATCCAGCCATTGCTGAAGTGGAAGGGAAACAGAAAACTGAGAGGAGTGCTCCTGAAGCTGAAGAATGCAAGCAGAAAGCAGCAGTGAACAACAGTGGTGAGGAGCTTAATGGTTCTGATGTCAATCCAAGTAGCAAGAAGGGGGAAGGAGAAGTAATCGAGAATGGCATCTGTGGCAGTGACGCAGACAAGCTGCAGCCTTAAGTAATTTATGAAGAATACCTTAAAGTAGGCATCTCTTTAACTTCTTTCTGACCGTTTTAGATTGGTGAGTCATCTGTAGCACTGTAATTGTCAAAGGATATTTTATTGTTAGTCAAGACATTATCTATACAATCGTAAATAAGTGTATGATGTAGCCAGCTTCTGTTGCACTGAAGAGACTATAGTTGCAGTAACCTTTTTTTTAACAAATGGCGTTGAAACTGCTACAGTGATATTATTATGCAGTTATGTAATAATAAGGTAGAGTTGGTCTTTGCATGTGATGTGATTTTCAATTGACTTTTAACAGATTCCAAATTCAAGACAGAGGGTGGTTGTATATCTAAGATTGAGGGTTCCTCGTATACTGGTGCTGTCTTTTCTAAGAAAATTTCTAGGAAACGTTGAGGAAACAGAGCAGAGAATGCTGCACAACAAGATTACTCTACCAAGCAGATGTAGATTCAATGATTACACGTAATGCCCCCAGAGCGACAGCCACGATTTGTCGTTCGCATGTAAATTAATGGTGCCTCCGAAGCATAATTCTAGTAGCTTCTGTTATTGAAAAAGATTTAAGCTGTAAAAACCATGGATAATAATCATAGACAGATGTGGTTGGAAATTTTCTTTGTTGATTGGCTGGTATACTCGCATAACAGGCTAACAAATTTGTACATCAAAATTCGCAATGCTCATTAAGAAAAGTTATGACGGAGGCTCAAAACATTGAGCTAGGATTTACAACTCATAACAGTAAAATGGCCATTCTTGAATTTTGAGGACTATCCAAAACTATGAAGAAAGCTATTGGAAGATACGAAAGAAATTACCCAGGCCGGAATAAATTAAGCTTCAAGTTGCTCTCTGTTGAAAAAAACAAATAGAAACAAAAATGAAATCTCATCTTCTCTTCCTTCAAAGTCCCTTGAGCTGTCCAACCAGTCCTGTCAAGGATGTCCACTTCTCAAATGCAGTGGCTGATGCCACAAAAGCAATTTTGGACGATTCAATATCATTTTTTGAAACTGGTAAGAAAGAAAAGGGAACAAAGGAAAACCATTGTTAAGCGGCACAAGTACTTAAAAAGGAACTTGCAGCTCTCATTTACAGACTAATACAAAAAATCACTAGGTTTTTTACTACTGCCCAACGTTAACAGTCTTAAGCTGACATGGACCATAGAAATGCATTTTGCACATATTTAATTAACATCAAATGAATGATAGAGGAGCTGACCCGATGAAATCAATGAAGCCAGGGAAGAGTTAAACTTATCCACCTGAGTCTTCTCTTCAGGACTAGAGCTAAGCTGTTGATAAGATACACAAAAACAGGAGAGAGGATAGAATATAAACCACTATACACAGAAATTGAAACAATATTCTTTGAGAAAGTCCCCTGTTCTAAACATGACAGTCTAAACAATGAGATTATCTGAATTTGTGGTTATTTTAGATTGAAAAGGAGAAGAAATTAATGGACATCAGTATTCTTCATCATATTTAACCAATGGGTGGACTATGAAGATTAACATTACTCACAACTAATCTATAGATTACAGAAAGTAAAGTACATGTATTATCAAGAAGTAACCTTAGTGAAGGCTACATTGGCTTTCTGGACCCAGTCTGTATCTGTGCTTCCCCCAAGAACTGAACTAGCTGCTGAGAGGTCATTGTTGTCTATTGCTTGACCCACTTTGCTCAGCTTATACACCAGATCCTGCAAATATCCTGCCACGAGTCAATTTAATGTGTTAAGGTCAGAGGTCAAGATGAAGAGAAAAATTATAACCAATTCTTCAATCATTCAACTGACGATATTGATTTGTTTTGTAAAGGTAACAAAAGCAACTAACAAAAACAAATGCATAACTTCAGCATAAGACTTAAGAGCTGCGTACTACTTATCTTGACATCTTTATGAGTGAAGTCTCTAGTGCCTAAATTTTGGGTAGCTAGAAGACCAAATAAAAAATAAATAAACAAATAAGTTGTCAAATCTTCAACGAGCAGAAACAACGAAATTTGTGTTCCTAAGTTGTTTTAAGGTAGCACTTGCCTAGGAATTTAAGTAACCACATTCTTGCTTAAACTACACATTTCAACACTTTCATCATTAGAAAAATTGAATTAATCCATTTTATGATTTTATTAATATAGTATCAATTAGAGTTAACTGATTTCCAACCAAATACAATAAAATGTGGGCCTGTCCAGATTATCAATTCCTGGAACAGCTTGAAAGTAAACCTGTTTCTTTCATAGACGAGTTGATGACACCTTGTCTTTCAATTCTCTTCTTCCTATCTTTCTTGACTTTCTCCAACAATTCTTCGTCCTCATCGGCTTCTAATATAGCCGCATTGGCATCAAAACAGCCTTTACCAGGCAACAAAGTGTAAACAAAGCTAGTTATAAAGCTAATAGAAAGGTTTCTTTTTGTGAAATTCGGTGAAGGTGTTGTCGACTCATTGAAAGCCCTGCAAATAATTTGCTTTTGTCTCTTTGCATTATGTTTGTGAAGGTAAACTAATGCTGGTTTTGAGAATGCAGAAGAAGAAGAATATGACGACGACGATGAAGAGGGTAGAGTTGAGGAGAGGAATGTATTTGCAGTTGAGAGAAATGGGGTTGCCATTTTCGTGTTTTTGTTTTCTTTTTCTGTGTTTTCTGGTAATTTTAATTTGGTGGGAAAGATCAGAGGCATTGGCAGTTGGGAAATTTCAGAGGATAAGGTTGCTGGATTCTGTTATCTGAAACTAGTCATTTTCCATATGCTCAAGGGCGTTGATGTCATTTAATAAATACTATAGTCAAACTTTTTCCAACGCTTTTATCTTATTATATTCAAATAAATATTATTTTATTTTATTTTATTTTATTTTTCAAATTAAAATTTTAATATAATTGATGTCGTGTGATAAATAATAGGTCGAGTGAAATGGCTTTAATTCTGTATATCTTGAATTATTTATTTTATATATATATATATATATATATTAAAATTGAGGGTTACAGCTTGGTAATTTAATAATTTTATATCCAATTTCTCAATTTAATTCTTTATCATTGAGCAGATGCTTGTTTTTGTCAAATTATGCTATTTTGGACCTCAATTGCATTAGAAATCATTTCCAAAGGTTTTAAATAAACTTATAACTTTCTATTTTTTTTATAAAAAAAAATGGATTCATATATTTTTTTTTATTACATTTCAAAATATTTTATTAAATGATAAAATTTTTGACTCCTAACTCTAATTTTTATCATTTATTTATACTATTAACAAAAAATTTATTTAAAAATAACTTTTTTTTGTGCCTCCCCTGCATCAATGATATAAGAAATTTCTATCCTAAATTTTTGTAGTAAAAAATTAGAAATGAAAAGAATTTTTTTATTTTAAATAAAAAAAAAAGTAGCACAAATAACGGTTGCTATAATAAAATGTTATACTATTGATTGGTTATTAAAATAAACACAATAAATATTCCCTTGTATAAACTATAAATATAAATCAAAATAAACTGACTAATACTAATACAGATCCTATATATGTAGAGAATAAACAAAAATAGGTAAAATAAATCCTATCTAGCAAAATTAATTTTTTATTACAAAAAAATTAATTAATTACATTACTTTGAATCTACTTGCTGTTAGTTCCCGAGTTTAAAGTTCCCTTCATCTTCTTTTCACGATACATCATGGAAAAGCAAGAAATCATTTGCTAATGGACATGGGCCATTGAGA
>JAVXUL010159707.1:0-13467 GCA_035590515.1 Trichilia minutiflora | reverse complement strand
AGATTCGTTCGACCGAAGGGTCCTATTCCTTCGACCGAATCCTACTAACTTTGAAAAATTAAAGTTTTTGATGCACGGCCTTTTCATATTTAATAAAAGGGATCTTAAAGATGATTTTCAAAGATGTTTTAAAGATGTTTTGAAATGTAAGAGTCCTTTTTGAAAATCATTTTAATGGTCAAGAACTTTTGAGCTTAAACAAAATACAAAATATTAATTACACAAATATACACATAACTATGAGAAATTTGCACTTTGTCATCCGGCATGATCTTTCATTCGGATTTGGGGATCCATTTTGTTGTCATCGAAATGCTCTCATGTCAACATTCTCAACATTAGCATATAACTTATTATCTTACAACATAGTTAAAATACCCCTCAAATCTATAACTCACCTTTTATCTGATATTCATCCCCGTGTCTCTGACCACCAAATCTATAACCTCTATAATTATTACATCTAGATTCGTAAACTTACTTTGGGATGATGTTGGTTTAACCCTATTGTCATGGCTTTTATTTTTACCTTTACCATCATAATTATCGTTATAGAATAGTAACTCCTCTTTCTCATCTAACTCATTTAGGTCGTCCATATCATTCCTATCATCACTCATCATATCCTCTCGATAAATTGATTATCTTTTTATAAGAATTCCAGGTCTAGAGTTTTTAATACCCCTATCCTTATTTATCTCCAATACAACTACACGACCTAACAATATCGCAAAATTAGTGCGAAAGATATCCATTAAGACATCTTGGCAAAATATCTATTTCTCTATGATCTATAACCTCTGATCCACATCACGAGATTGATTGTTTTTATCATTGTTATTACTAGCCATTGCTCTAAGATGACAACGAGGCTTTGATACTAAACTGATATAGTGAAAACGTGATAAATAAAATTAATCTGATGTATTAATTTCAAAGGATTTTTAAAATCCACCAAAAAAATAGTTAGATCTTTAATTTTGAGAGAAAATAATATTGAATGAATTAAAACTCTCCTCTATTCGTATTTTGGCATTTTATTTACAATAAAAATAAAGAATTAATAAAATTATCCTTAAAATCTTAAAAATAAAACAAATAAAATAAAATATTTAAATTCTAGAATAAAACGAGTGAAATAAAAGAATATCAATCCTTGTTAGCAACTTTTATTAACTTAATAGAAAATATTACAGTTATCATGATTACACACATTTTAGCAAAAGTAAGATTAATTTACAACAAAAAAATATATATTAATAAATAATCTTATCTATCATTACTTGCATATTAAGATGCAAAGAAGAAAAGTAAATTTAGACAGTGTTTGGGTAATTACCAGAGTGCCCAGTCCAACTGTCTAGGCCCATCAGCCTTGTCTTCTTTGAAAAGGTCTAATAATACATACATGTCAGTACCCAAGACCCGGGACTTCTCGACAAAGACATTCCTATGATCAGACTATAGTGACACCACCATCTGAGACCTCGTATTCTTCAACAACCCTGATGACACATGTATGTTAGCACCCGAAGACTTGATACCTCTCGATAAATATGTTCTAGCATGGGTTATCTGACCTCACCAACCTTTCAGAATATTTTCTAATACACGTGTATAAGTATGGGCCTTATGACATCCGTATCTTATGATTCTCATAACAAACTTTTAGAGAAAGCTAGTAATGGAGTGACACATATATATGGTTACGCCTGCAAATGATTAAAAGCTGATATATTTTGGGAATAAGGGGGAGTTTGTTTTCATTCACGGGAGGGATATTCTAATTTCTTCTTGACACAAAAAGACAGATACACTCATTTACTCTCTATTACTCTCTCTTTTTAATTTTTTCTCTTAATTCTCACATACAAACAAAACCCTTACTGACTTAAACGTCGGAGGATTTTTGTTGGGACACCAGCTTTCACCCATGAGGTTTCTATATTTTGCAGAGTATACTTGTTAGACGCTCTACCATTACAGAAGAAGAAGAAGCTGGTGCTCGAGGTTGAAGACGATCACAACTTCTTGCATCAACATTTAAGGTCGTCTGTGAGAATCGAAAAAAAAAACTAATAAATCATTAATTTCTTTGAAAAATAATAATAGCAAGAGCTTATCCAACGTGAAGGCATACTTTGGAATAGAGAAACCCAGAAGGGGATTCCATCGATGTAACAACAGTAGCAGACAAAGCATAGAATATGCTACAGGAGATTTTGAAGCATGTAAGCTCTAAATCTAATTCAGGGAATGTCCTTGCTCATGGATTACACTATAGAGAGAAACTGATAAAATAGCTCGTTTGCTATAATAGCTTAAAGACAGCGAACAATGACATACAACGAAGGACCAGCAGATCCAAATATTAATCAAAAGGATGGTAAAAATGAAGAAGATATTCCAGATGGGTCCAAAGATACCGAACAAAACAGCAGAGAGAAGCACCCTACGACAGGGAAAAACGATGAAGAATGGTGACAGAATGAGAAGAAAAGCCCCAAAAAAAAGATATACGATAACGGAGAAGGGAAAAGGCAAAGAGATTGAAGGACATCTTTCAAAGAGGATAGAAGGTAAGAATGGGAATATGCCTTTCAAGATCCATGAAAGGCACTGTCATGAATCCACCCGTGTATCTCAGAATCCAGAATCAGTTCAAGAAAAATCTCTAGAAGCTAGTTTACCCTAGTGACATGAGGGTGATTCTGGAGCAAAGGTGAAAAGAGGAATGTGAAGCTTTTAAGCATTGGCATTCATGTCAGGAGGAAGACTGGCGAACTATTACCAAGGAAAAGGATGTTGAGACTCTGGTAAGGAAGCTTGTAGAAGAAATGAATAGAAAAAAGGCACAATCCTGAGGTGAACTCTGTTCAGCAAATAGGGTTATACTCAAAATCCCCATTTGTTTCTAGACTTATGAATTTAAACTTACCTCGTAAGTTTAAGATGCCTCAGATCACTCTATTTTCGAAAAAACAGATCCTTCTTTACATATGGATTTTTTTTGAAAAATGATGCTTATTCAAGATTTGGATGAAGATCGGATGTGCCATTTGTTTCCATTAACATTAGAGGGACAGGAAAGAAAATGATTTGTTAATCTCGCTCTAGAAAGCATTCAAGATTTTGTACAACTATATGACCTTTTTACGAAAGAGTTTAGAGGAGCAATTTTTAGCACTAAGACTCCGAGCTTCTTATTGTTGCTTAAACAAGGAAATAGAAAAAGTCTCAGGAGCTTCGTAAAGAGGTACCATGAAGAGGTGCTAGAATTAGGGGCTTTTCATCACCCCCTAGCATTGAAAGGCTTAAAGCAGGGATTGAAGATAGATCGAGCTTGGTACACTGTGTGTCAGTCTTCTGTAACCATATATGAAGCTATTCGGAGAGAGTTACTTGATGAAATAGAAGTGAAAAATCATGTGATGATGAAAATGACGGAAGAGAAGGTCGTAAGGAGTCCTTCGAGAGAAAACAACCGATTTGATAAGCCTGAGAATAAGGGATAGAAGGCTGAGAAAAGAAAATCCCCTAAAATGAATCGTGGAAGAGGCAACGGCCCCGATCACTTTAGATCTGCGAGACGAAGGAATGATCAATATTTCAAACAAAAGAGATCACCTCGGAGGAAGGATTCAAGGCGTGTGGCTCAAATGTAGGGGAAGAAAATTTTTACCCCTTTGAACGAACCTCTTTCATAAATATTAAAAGAGATAAAAAGATGGGGGACAATCCTACTAGACCCTCGCCCAATTAGGGCGAAACCAACCGGAGATGAAAAGAACAAGTTTTGTGAGTTCTTTCAAGATGTCGGATATCTTACAGATGATTGTTATGATCTACAAAGTCAGATCAAAGTTTTGATCAAAAATAACTATCTGATTGAGTTTGTGGCAGATGCCGATGATAAACCACAAGACCCGAAGAGAGGTTAAAGGGGAGACGATCTGATGGTGATCACAGGGGGGCCTACTTTAATAGAAACTTCTAATAGGTCTCAAAAAAATTATTCTCGGTATTTGTTACTGAGCTCAGCTATTGTGCCCTATGTGATGAACATGTGCGCAGAGAAGAGGCCAAAGGTGACCTTAGTTCCTATACTTTTCACTGATGAAGATGAGTGTGGAGTCCATTATCCGTATAACGAAGCCCTAGTGGTTACTTTGATAATGAAAACTTCTTACGTCGGCAGAATTTTAATTGACACAGGTAGTTTGACTGGCATCATCTTCAAGGAGACTTTAGATTCCTTGGGGATTGAAGATTTGAGATTGAGGTTTGCCAAGACTGCTCTATATGGGTTCGGAGAATCTTGTGTGTATCCCTTAAGAACAGTACAGCTACCAATAATGATGGGTGATAAGCCATATAAGAATACTATAATGATGGAGTTATAAGTTGTTGATCTTAAGATGTCATATTCTATGATCTTGGGGAGGCCATTCTCAGGTCTACTAAAGTAGTAGAGAGTGTTCACTATCTAAAGCTCAAATTCAAAGCAGGAGATGGAGTCAGAATTGTGAGGAAAAGTCAGAAGGAGGCTCGATCCTGTTTTACCACGGTTTCAAGGAGCTCTTATTGCATAAATAAATATTTTTTAGAGGAAACAACTATAGAACAGAGAGAAGATGATCAACAAGATGTTTCAGAACTTAAACGAAAAAGTTAATCGACAGCACAAATTGTCATCTATCGAGCGATTAGAAGAGATAATAACTGTAGCATTAGATGACAAACGATTTGAAAAGGTCGTAAAAATTGAGTTTAATCTGGCCTCTGAGCTAAAAATATCTATAATCGAAGTGTTGAGACAGAATACTGATGTGTTTGCCTAATCTCATGAAGATATGCTAGGAATCGACTCTCGGATCATCTCCTATCGTTTAACAGTAGACCCCAGATCCAAACTGGTAGCTCAAAAGAGGAGAGCATTTAACGTTGAACGAAGAGATGCCATAAAGACAGAAGTGAAAAAACTTCTAAAGGCCGATTTTATCTGAGAAGTCTATTACGCCGAGTGGATTGCCAATATGATAATGGTGAAAAAACCTAATAGCAAATGAAGAATGTGTGTGGACTTCACCGACTTGAATAAGACTTGTCCTAAAGACAGTTTTCCCCTGCCAAGGATCGATCAATTAGTCGATTCTATAGTGAGACACGAGCTTCTGAGCTTTATGGATGCTTTTTCAGGATAAAATCAAATCAAGATGCATAAGCCTGATGAGGACAAGACTGCTTTTGTTACTGATCAGGGCTTGTACTATTATAAAGTCATGCCATTCAGTTTGAAGAATGCTGGTGTGACATTCCAAAGATTGGTTAACAGGGTCTTTAAGCCCTTGATCGGATCAACTATAGAGATGTATGTTAATAATATGATTACTAAGTTCGTGAAAGCCTCCGACTATGCTAAACATCTGGAAAAGACCTTCTGTTACCTGAGAAAGTATAATATGAAATTGAATCCCGAGAAGTGTTCATTTGGGGACAGCACTTGTTAGGTATTTTTTAGAAACACAAATATTAACCACAAGCACACGGTGTCAAGTTTGTAATATAGAACAAAAATTATTAAGTTATTGATCCCACGAGGAATTTGATGTTCTAAGTTAATTACCGCGATATGAATTTGATTCAGGCGACTCAAATAAATCCTATATTAAATTCAATTAAAAATTAACAACTAAAATAATTAACTGAGTTAAGTAAAAACTATAATAAAAACATGCTTAAGGTATGTAACTACACCCAAGTATTTATGATTACGCTCATTTATTATCATTAAATACAAATTATCTATTAACTAAGGGTTCAAATTGATCTTATTTCATCTTTCGAATCTCAACAAAATCCTATATTCCACTACTCAAACTAATATTTCTATTGAACCTGAGTATGTGAAATAAGTATTACGTGTAACCCTATTTGTGTTACCTGGTGATTAATTATTTCTCAACAAATTAATAACTAGGTTATGCCTCCTTAATCTAATATAAAAATTCACTCTTTTAAGTATTGTTCATGTATTTATTAGGTTAGTTTAATGGCCAGTCAAACTATACATTAACAGCAAGAGCATAAATAGATAAAATTAATTCTTCGATAACAAACGAGTTCAATACATAAAATACTATAGGTTCATCACACCCTCAAGCATAGGGTAATTTAGCCGACCATAATGGATAATTCAATACAACTCAAATTCCAAACCATGTTCAACAATTAAACAAACTAAAAACAAGAAAGAGAAGAATAAACTCAAGATGGACATTAGTTGTCTTTGAAATCTCTTCCTTGATCTTCAATGCTTTCGTCCTTGAACAAGGTGTTTGAAATTCTCTACCAGTCCTCTATGGTTGATGAATCTGCTCTCTTTTTTAATTCTCAAGAAGAGCTCTTTTATAGAAGACTTGTAGGGCACTAAACTTTTCTGTGTCATCTCGCTGCAGCGAGGAAAGAATTCCCGCTGCAGCGAACCTCTCTGAAAAATTTACTACAACGAATGAATGTTAACCGCTGTAGCGACCTTCTCTGCCAATCTCGTTACAGCGAGAAAAAAGTATTCCCGCTGCAGCGAGGACTTCTTCTAGGCTTTAACTTCACTTTCTTTGCTGCCCCGCACGTCTTCTTCTCGGCTGTCCACAAACTACTTAAATTGACCCATTTCTTGGTAAATTGAACCAGAAGGACCCCACACACAATAAACACGAAAAATATAGAAATACCAACAAAAATAAATTCGAAACTAAGCAAGAAATCATAGGAATAGATAGGTGATAAAATCACTCATCAAACTCCCCTAAACTAAGATCTTTGCTCTTTCCTAGCAAAACAAAATTAAAAGAAAGTAAAAATCCTAATCCACTTCCGTAGGTCTCATGGTTGCATTTAGCATATGCAACAAGCCTAGGATGTCCCTAGTGGACGAGTAAAGTCTCATGAGAGTTTCCAAAGGATATACTCACAAAATCCACTTAACTACCTAAACATATGCATAAAAAATTAAAACACACAATCACACAAGAATAATAAACACTCACAAAAACTAATCATGCAATTACAAAATTTGATGTTTACTATTGATAAAACTCATGAAGTACAAAATCATTATATTGACGCCAAACTCAAGACTTGATCAAGTATCAATGCTCCATTAGACTAGCATCAAATTGTCATTTTCTTCTAAACTTATGCCTTTGAAAAAAAAATTCAATGAATCTAGAATTGATCTTACCTTTTACTCTACCCTTACTTATAAATGTCATGCAAAACAAGAAAATTGTAAGCGTTTCACAAATTAAGCTCATTTCTTCCTAAGCCTTTTATTCTTTACCTTGGTTCTAAGTAGCCCTTTTACGCGAGTATTGATATTTATGATACCAACCTCCGGTTACTCAGTATGTTAGAAATCTCGATTACTTTGCATACTCTTATTTCAAGGGTCCGTTTTACGCGAGTGTTAATATTTATGATACCAACCTCTAGTTACTAAGACCCTCGAAACATTGGAGTAGTTTTATTACTTAGTTATTATTATTATTTTTAATTTTTTTTAGATACATTCATACGCTCGGGTTTTGCAATTGGCTTAATCAATTTCTAAATTTATCTCCGTTTTTCTAAGCATGCTTTTTTTTTTAATTTTAATTTATCAACACTAGTCTACTCTACATTTTAAATTCCCTCATCTAAGTTTGACATCAATACACGGTTTACATTCCAATTATTCTATCACTAGTACTCATCAACACACACACATACATTCACTCTTTCACACCAAAAACAAAAAAATACAAATGATTCAAAACATAATGGTGTAATTTAAAAGCGAAAATAATAATAGAAAATGTAAAAGCAAAACGATAAAACAAAAATAAGACAAACAGGAACAAAAATAATAGGACAACTTCCCTCCCCAAACTAAATGAAAAATGTAGTCCTCTACACTTTAATAAAACAAAAGAAGGGTACCTTATCTCGTTTCCTACTCGTTATCCTCGTTATCATCCTCAACATTGTCATCCTCGGCATCAGACTTGAAAGGTTGGAACTGCGAGAGCTGAGGGTATTGGGAAGTGTCATGCCCTGCCAACCTACGCTAGTGAAGAAGAATAACACCCAAGCCATCCAGCGAACTGGTGACGTAAGACATAAAATGCTCCTGCTTCTGGTCGAGCTTTGAAGTAATTTTGATGAGGGAGGCTTTCTTGTCAGAGATCCATTTGGGTCCAGAGGATGAAGGCTACTACGATGTGCTGGAACTTGTGGCCTTACCAATTCTTCCCATGGTGAGGATCGTAATAGGGGCTTTGCACTGAAGCATTTCTGGACTAGTGGTCTTTACCCCAGCGGCGGAGATGAGCTTGGAGATTAACAATGGAAAAGAGAGCCCCACCGTCGTGTTTTTTGCTGAATAACTGATATTCTGTGTTACCCACCACCCCACATGTATCTGCTTCTGGTCTTTTAGGGCATATAACAGGAAAGCCCTTTCCCTATTAACCTCTGTGAGGTGATATCAGGGGCTCAGGCGGGCACAAAGAAAATGGTGCCATACCTTCATGATTAGTATCAGCCACTTGGTGAGGAAATTAGTACGTACCCCCCTCATAATTGTCCATGATACTACCTCACCGTATAAGTTTGCTATCAAAGCATCCAGGTTCATGAACTCTATTAAGTCCCCCAGGTCATCCTGAACAGGGGGAATCCGATACAATCTATTATTTGTATCCCTATCAAAGCGAATTTGCTTCCCCCATACCATGAAATCCTGACCATGAATCCGTTTTGTATTTGTATAAAACTCTCTTACTAGAGTTATTGATGTCGGCTTTGGTTGCTTCATAAAATTCTGCCAACCTCTTCTTTGAATCTCCCTAACTATTTTCGGGCACTCAGACTTCTAAAAAACCATCCCCCTCTCCTTCAAACCAGCCCTCTTCTTAACCGATTATTCAAAATTTATAGCCACATCTTGGGACTGGAATCTCGAGCGATCATACTCTTCCGAAGATTCACCCCAGGCCCTTTTCCCAATCGATTTTTGTTTTGGCATCTTCAAAGCTGTTTGAATGTCCAAAGTTTTTCGCAAGAGTCTACTAAAAAATCTCACACCCAACCGCAAATCTTCACTCTCCACTACTCCATAATACATAAACAACAAACTTTCCCCCAAACTTTAACTTTGATCCTTGGGAGGAAAGGAGTGTTAAACCTTGACGAGAGAGCGAGATTTGAGAGAAAATAGCCAAAAGCTTCTTGTGATTTCGTAAAAAAATATCGCGAAATAGGGCCTGGTGTGTTTAAAAATCCCAGCGGCGTTGTAGTGAGAACTTTTTCTCGCAGCAGTGAGAGGCTTTGGGAAGTTCGCTGCAACGAACACTTTTTTATCTAGCTGCAACGAGAGTCTTTGAAAATTTCGTTGCAGCGAGTTTTTTTGTCTCGCTGTAGCGAGAGTCTCTGGTGTCTTTGTTGCAGCGGGTGATTCTTTCTCGTTGCAGCAAGAGGGTCTGGAAATTTCTTTCGTTGCAGCGTGTAATTCTTTCTCGCTGTAGTAAAGCGCTCTAAAAAGTTCGTTGTAGCGGGTGTGTTTTCTTTGCTGCAGCAAACCTGGAGTTCTTCTGACTGCTTTGATTCTGCCTTGGCTTTCTTACACTATCACACAAAAATTAAACTAAAACCAATTAAAGTACAGTAAGTCAATTCTAAACATAAAATAATTGCGTAAACTAAACAAATGTTGGGTTGCCTCCCAACAAGCGCTAGATTTAACATCCTCAGTCAGACTTGGTCGAACTATTATTACTCCGGGTTTTTGAGCTCATAAATCTCCTTCTCCTACTTACGCCCTTTGTTTCTATAGTAATGCTTCAGCCTCTGACCGTTAACTCTCAACAATTGCCCCTCTTCATTCTCAAGCTTGATAGCCCCAAATGGCAACATTTTCTTAATGGTGAAAGGTCTACACCATCTTGACTTGAGCTTTCCTAGAAATAACTTAAATCGTGAGTTGAATAAACGGACTTGTTGACCGATAGTGAAGGATCTTCTCAAAATGATCTTATCATGTTGACGCTTTGTTCGTTCCTTGTAAATCTTTGAGCTTTTATACACTTCATTCCTAATTTCATCCAACTCGTCAAGTTGAAGAAGTTGATGATTTCCAGCTCTGCAGTGGTCAAAATTTAACTTCTTCACCATCAAATATGCTCGATGCTCCAATTCTATTGGCAGGTGACATGGCTTCCCAAATACTAGCCTATACGGGGATATCCCAATTAGCATTTTGAATGCTATTCTATAGGCCCATAATGCATCGTCAAGCTTGATCGCCTAATCCTTTTGATTCATATTCACAGTCTTTTTAAGGATTTGCTTAATCTCTCGATTTGATATCTCTACTTAACCATTTGTTTGAGGATGGTATGCAAGTGCAATCTTGTGCTTAACCCCATATCGACTCAGCAAGGCGTTGAATAATTTGTTACAAAAATAGGAACCTTCATCACTGATTATTGCTCTCGGAGTTTCAAATCTTGTGAAAATATTCTTTTTCAGAAATTTCAGCACCACCTTGGCATCATTAGTTGCAGTGGCTATAGCTTTCACCCATTTGGACACATAATCAACTGCCACAAGAATATATTGCTGACCAAATGATGATGGAAACGGACCCATGAAATCAATTCCTCATACATCAAATAGTTTCACTTTCAACATCCTAGTTAAAGGTATCTCATTCCTTTTTGAAATGTTCCCCGCTTTTTGACATCGATCACAACCCTTAACAAATTGGAAGCAACCTTTAAACAGAGTTGGCCAATAAAAACTTGATTGTAGGACCTTTGCTACTGTTCAAGAAGCACCAAAATGTCCTTCATACAAAGAAGAATGGCATCCGCTCAGAATTTATTTCGTTTTATCCTCAGCCACACACCTACGAATCACTCCATCTACACATTTTTTTTAATAAAAGCGGCTTATCCCAAATATAATTTCTCACATCATGCATTAACTTCTGCTTTTATTGATAAGTCCAATCTGGTGATAGTACTTTACACGCCAGAAAATTCACAATGTCAGCATACCAAGGTAATGGAGTGTGGATACTAAACAACTTTTCATATGAAAATAATTCTTAAATCAGTGGCCCTTCCTGTACTTTTAATTCTAGCCGTGACAAATGATTTGCTACTATATTCTCACTACCCTTCTTATCACGAATTTCCAAATCAAGCTCTTGCAACAATAAAATCCATCTAACCAAGCGAGGCTTAGCATCTTTCTTCGCAAACAAATACCGAATTGCTGAATGATCAGTATATATGATAATTTTGGATTCCAAAATATAAGAACGAAAATTTTTTGACTGCAAACATCATCGTCAACATCTCTTTTTCTGTGGTAGTGTAATTTAGCTGGGCCTCATTTATTGTATGACTCGCATAATAAATTGCTCGAAAGACTTTATCACGTTACTGGTCAAGAACTGCTCCTATTGCATAGTCACTAGCATCACACATTATTTCAAATGGTTCTGCCCAGTTCGGAGTAATTACAACAGGTGTTGAAACTAATCTCTCTTTAATCTTCTCAAAGGCTTCTCTGCATGCTTCATCAAATTTAAAAATCGCATCTTTCTCGAGTAAATTACAAAGAGGCTTCACAATCTTTGAGAAATCTTTGATAAATCTTCGATAGAAACCTATATGCCCCAAGAAATTTTGAACTCCTCGTACATTTGCTAGTGGTGGTAGTTTCTGAATCACAACCAACTTAGCTTGATCAACCTCGATCCCTTTTTTAGACACTAAATGGCCCAATACAATACCATCCCTTACCATGAAATGACATTTCTCCCAATTAAGCACTAGATTCGCATCTTCACATCTTTGGAGCACCCTAAATAGGTTATGTAGACAATCATTAAAAGATGTTCTAAATACCAAAAAGTTGTCCATAAAAACCTCCATGACAACTTCAATGAGATCATAAAAGATGGCCATTATGCATCTCTGAAATGTCCCTGGTGCATTGCACAAACCAAATGGCATTCTTCTGAAAGCAAATGTGCCATACGAACAAGTGAACATTGTCTTCTCTTGATCTTTTAGACAAATAGGGATCTAATTATAACCGGAATAACCATCTAAAAAATAGTAAAATTCGTGCCCAGCAAGCTTATCCAACATTTGATCTATAAATGGCAATGGAAAGTGGTCTTTTCAAGTCGCCTTATTAAGCTTTCGATAGTCAATGTAAACTCTCCATCCCGTCATCGTTCTTGTCGGCACTAACTCATTCTTATCATTTCTCACTACAGTAGTTCCACCTTTCTTGGGCACCACTTACACCAAACTCACCCATGAGCTATCTGAAATGGCATAAATAATTCTAGTATTTAACAATTTTAACACCTCTGCCTGAACAACTTCCTTCATAGCTGGGTTTAGTCTTTATTGATGCTCAATGGTTGGCTTGTACTCTTCTTCCATCAATATTTTATGCATACACACAACTGGACTTATTATACCTTTAATGTCTGAAATGGACCATGCAATGGCTGATTGATTTTTCTTCAAAACCTGTAATAGCCTTTGTTCTTACTCTTATTCTAACAATGATGAAATGATGACTGACAATGTGGAATTCTCACCTAAGAAAGCATACCTCAAATGTTTAGGCAATTGCTTTAAAGATGGAACTGCTGGAGGTATTCTGGGCTGAATCTGTTCCTTCTTGTCATCCCCACTTGTTTCAATTTCTGTTAAGTCTTCAAGAGTGAACACTCCACTTTTTTCTCCTTTCTGGACTTCACCAAATAAATACCCATTCTCAGCTGCTGGAAGATCTACTTTGCGCATATTTGATGTTACCAAACAATGCTCCAACGGATCCTCAGATAAAAAATTAAGAAATATGGCTTTTACAGCTCTTGATACCACATCTACCCTCTTACAAGACTGGTATTCATCTAGAAATTTCAGAGATTGGTAAATATTGAATTGTACTTCTTCATCATTGTTGCGTATTTATTGGAAACACGTTTAAAAAAAAATCGCAAGCGTACGGTGTCTAAGTTGTAATTTAGAACAATCAAACGTTAAGTGTCGAACCCACGAGGAATGTGAATGTCCTAAGTAAGTACTGTAATACCAGTGACGAAAATATATTAAGACAACCAAAATTAAACTATATTCTAAATTTAAAAGAAGAGAACTAATGACTAAAATTCCTAATGTTAACTTGATGACAAATTTGAGGGAAACATGCTTAAGGTATGTAACTACACCTGAGTAATTATGCTCACACTTGATTATTATTGCCAAAATACGAATTATCTACTAACTAGGATCTACGTTGATTTTATTTCATCTTCCGAATCTCAATAAAATCCTATATTCCACCATTTAAGTTAATATGTCTATTGAACTTAAATAAGAGAAACATGCATTA
>JAVXUL010159666.1:0-13470 GCA_035590515.1 Trichilia minutiflora | reverse complement strand
CAAGGTACACAAATAGATTCATAATAAAATTTTATTAGTCCAAAACAAGTGTTCAAATATAGCTCACAAGAGTTTTTTCTAACCCTTAAGCACGAGAATATTTAGCCACTCATGATGTTCAGTAATAACACAAGAAATACAAATGATATAAACATTAGGATTCAAAAGAAAGAAATAAAGAAAATAATAAACACAATGTAGAAATGTTGTCCCTTTCAAGCTGGTTTTTCTGCCTCTTTTTCTCTTCCCTTTCTTGTGTTTTTTCTTGGATTTCTTGAATTAAATGATGTTTCTCTCTCTTTCAAGAACGTTGATGACTCTCTCTCTTGCATGAAACCCTAGGTGCTTTATTTATAATATAATAATTAAAATCTGGCATGTGCAGAAAATTTTCACTTTTTTGCATTGCATCAGATTTTTTTTTATTGCATTGGCACCTAGCACTGATGCATTGAGAGTTGTCTCGCTGCATTAGGAATGAGTAGAATTTTTTCAGAAACTGGGTTCTAACTCTCGCTGTATCGAGGAAAAGCCTGCTACATAGAACCCTATTTTCGCTGCATCGAGAGATATCTCACTGCATCAAGAGAAATGACTTTCAGAATTCGCTGCATCAAGAGATCAGCTTTCCAAAATCCGTTGTACCAAGAAAATGGCTCACTACTACTTTAAGCGTAAAAAAATCATGCCTGCTTTATAAATTTTACTCTTGCAACCTACATACAATTAAAACTCACAAAAACATAAAAACATATCAGAATTCACACGAAAATAGGAACAACCAAGTAAAAATAACTTGATAAAAATCAAGTTATCACAAGGCCATGTTGGTTGCAAAAGGTTTCACGTAAAAGGAAGGAATAGATACTCAGAGTATTTTTCTAGTTGCAAGGCATGTATCAATCAAAATATTATCGATAGTTTTAGCATTGTTTGCTTTGGAACTTAAGCAAAAGGATGTAAGAACTACTTTCTTATATGGAAAGCTGTAAAAAAGAATTTTGATGAAATAACTAGAATATTTTATCAAGAAAGGCTCGGAAAATAAAGTGTGTTTGCTAAGAAAATTTTTATATAGATTGAAGCAATCACCTAAACAATAGAACCTCAAGTTTAATGAGTTTATGAAGGCATCAAAATACACTAGAAGTGAATATGAATAGTATGTATATTTTTAGAGAGATAATCTGGATAACTTGGTATTTTTGCGGATATATGTTGGTGATATATTGATTGCAAGTAGGAGTAAAAACAGATTACAAGAACTGAAAGAGTTACTGAGTATTGAGTTTGAAATGAAAGATCTAGGATCTGCCAAGAGGATCTTAAGAATTGAGTTTATTGGAGATAAGAAAGCAAGAACAATTATACTTTCTTAAGAGAATTATCCAAGAAAGATGTTGCAAAAATTTAATATGATGGATGCCAAGCCTGTAACAGCTGCTTTAGCTGCTCATTTCAAATTGTCAAAGAACTTATGCCTAAGAATTGAAGAGGAGAAATCATACATGAACAAGGTTCCAAACTCTAAAGCTGTAGGGAGTTTAATGTATGGAATGCTATGTACTAGGCCTGATTTGGCATATGGGGTAAGCATGATAAGCAGGTTCATGAGCAATCTAGGTATTGAACACTGGAAAGCTCTCAAATGGATGCTGAGATATGTCAGAGGCAGCTTAGGATATTCTCATGTGTATGGGAAAAAGGATGGACTGGTATAAGGATTAAAGGGATTTATTGATGCAGATTATGTTGCTAATGTAGAGAGAAGAAGGTCACTTACTGGTTTCTTATTTCAGTATAAAGGTTGTTTAATTAATTAGAAGGCATCACTTCAATATGTGGTTGCTCTTTCAACTACAAAAGCAGAGTATATGGCTGTTGTAGAAGCCATAAAAGAGGTTTTATGGCTAAAGGGAATACTGACAGAGTTGAAGATGGAATTGACAGCGGCTAAAGTTTTGTGTGATAGCCAAAGTGTTATCCAATTGGCATACCATCAAATGCATCATAAGAGGACCAAGCATATAGATATTCGGATGAACTTCGTCGACGATATTTTGACTGATGGGAATGTAAAATTGCTTAAAGTGCATACTAGTAACAATGTTGCAGATGTATTGACCAAATCTGTAGTTGTTGAAAAATTCAAGATGTGTAAGTCTGATGAATTTGGAAGAGAGGATTCAATTAGGATTATGAGTTAGTTGTTGTTGTATTTTTGATGCTAAAATTAGTCATGAGGAATGTAGAATCTAGGACAGCAGAATGCAAGCTTGTGAATAAAGCTCTAGATAGTATGCTAGAAAAGAGGAAGAATACTGGAATGCTAGGATCTTGATATACTATGATCAAGGTGGAGATTTGTAAGGCTGTGATCAGAGTATATCAAGAGAGAGAGCACATGTTAAGAGTATAGGCTTGACAATAGAGTAAAAATTGTTGAAAGGTAGTTAAATGAGGAGGATTATTATGGTTAGTAAGTTGAAAGTAGTTAAAAGCAGTTGTATTATGTTTCTATTGCTGAAGTTTTTTGCTCACGTGTATAGCCATTTAAATACTCATTTCTGTAATCTTTCATAACCTTTTTTGAATAAAAAAAAGGGGAAGCATTCTACTGAAAAGTTCTAGCTTGCTTACTACTTTCTTCATCTTGTGCATTCTTGTTTTTCTTTTGCTCGTTTTCATCTTTGACAGAGAGATTGTTAAGTTGTGTGATTAGCTTTCTGTAGAGAAGTTGCTGATCAACATCATGATGGGAATTTGTCATTCATGTTATAAAGCTTGTGATGATATCTGTTGCTAAGTTTGCTAACTGAATATTCATGCTGCTGCATTCTTGAATCTTCTTGTTATAAGTTTTCTGGTTTCGTTGTTTACTATTCTAGATTCAATATCGTTCTGGTGTGAGTTTTTTAGTTGGTCCTGGACAGTTTGGATGTGCAAACAGTTATTTCGGTTAGCCTAGATTTGACATAATGCTAAAAGGCAAAATTCCAACTCCTTTGAAACTACTCTCGCTGAAAAACACTCCCAGAAATCCTCCCTATCACCCGGATTGTTAACAAACTCTAACATCTGAGGACACACCATAGACCAAATAGCAGAACTGAGGCAACAGTCTAAGAAAATATGTTTGCTCGTCTCATTGTGACAAGCACAAACATTACAAGCATGATTTTCAATAATAACGCCCCTGTTATGCAATGCAAAAGATGTAGGAAGGATATTCCTTACGAGCCTCCAAATGAAAATTTTCGTTTTTGGTTGGATCTTTGAATTTCACAAATACTTTCAGGTATCTGCTCAATTTGTACGATTCCTAACTTAGTTTTTCTTGTCTGCTTTCACTTGGTGAGATAGCCTGCCCTCGTACATCTTGGCCCTTCTTTGTAAAGATGCTAATAGTTTTTCAAGTTACCAATTCTCTTTGTTTTATTTTCTTATACTCTTGCCATGTTTTTATGTTATATACTTCTTTGGAGGGTAAGGCTTATTACATTCCCCTTGATTTTTTTAAAATATAAATTCTGTTTCTCATTCTACCGAGGTTGTTTAGGAATAAATAAATAAATTTTATAAAAATATTATAATTTAATAAACATATTTTGATTTCAGATTTTAACTTACATTTACTAAGATATAAATTATCAAGTTCTTAGTGTTACATTAAAAAATAAACACTTTTACAATATTAAAATTGAATTATATTCATATTTTAAATAAAAATAAGTATATAGGCATTTAGTATGATTTTAAAAACAAAAATAGATAAACTCAAATCAACCTCTTTTCGATATTAAACTTGTAGGGTAAATAAAATAAGGTTAGGTCCATCTCATAGTCTTAATGAAAATTATAAATAAATAAAAAGGAAAAAAAAAGTTTCATCGATTAAGTAATTATAGTGTTTCATGTAAATTTATAAAATTAGATATAAAATTATATTCTATTTCGTGTGATATTTCACTTATTCATTCATTAATTAGGGTTACACAATTATAATATTAATAATAAAACAAAATGTTAATAACTATCGAATATTGATATCATTAATTAGTGTTGCAATAATTAAAATATAAATTTCTCTTACAAACATTTTAAGTATAATATAATTATTTTATATTAACACATGTTCTAAATAAATTTTTTATCAGTAAAATTAAAAGGATGGGATTGGTCGAAAACATAGGAAAAACTGCAATCAATAGCAAACGAATGCATATGTCTTATTGTTTGGGACGGTTGAAGAAATGGAATTACAAATTCTGTCGCTAAAACTCTTCATAGTCTGGTGTATTATTTATTTATTTATTAATGTTATCCAAGAGATCCAGTCTCTGAATCCGTTTAATAATATTTTTTAAATCTAACAAGTAACTTATTTCATAATTTTAAAAAGAATTTATATTTTATAAAAAAATATGAAACTCGTAATTTCATAATTTGAGATAAATTTATATTTAAAAAAATAATTTAAAACTGTTTGTTTATAATCTATTACTTTTTGACAACATCTTTTAGAAGAAGAGAGGAAATTGCTTTTATAAAGCCATTTATCAAATATTCTAATAAGGCATTTAATGTGATTTTTAAAATTTCTATTTTAATCTCATTATTGTAATAAAAGACAATTATATCATATATTCTCATAAATCTTATTTATATTATATATTTATTATACATTACAAAAATTTTTATCAGTCATGTACAAAAAGCATCAAAATTTTTTTAATTTAATTTATTTTGTTATTTATTTAGTAAATTAGAGAGAGTTAACTAAAATTACAATTACCATAACATATTATCAAATTATATATATTTTTTAAATTTATTACATTACTTTAACAATTTTATGAATAAAAATAATATAAAGACACACACACACACATATATATATATATATATAATCTAATCATAATTTTATTATAATCATTATAAATCATCACAGAACTTTAATTCTGATATTTCTCAAATGTCATACTTTACTTTTAAAATACACAACACTTTTAATAGAGTAATTTACTAAGCATTCAACTTTTTTTCAACAGCTAATTATCTCATCAGCACAATAGTAATCCTTATATTGATTGGATAAAGGTATGTTAAAAATACCTTTGTTTTAAAGAATACAAATAACGTTTTCCGGCTATTTTAGTTATCATAACCTAAAAGTATGCTTATTTTTTATTTTTTATTTTTTTTATACGTGAAAATTCCGTCCGCTACAACACCTCTTTTTGGATTAAAATGGGATAGATAAATCCCTCGACTGTCTCAGACTCTTACAAAAAAATTATATTTCCTATATTCGAACTCATAACTTGATTGCACCCTTAAAAGTATGTTTAGATATTATATGAAATTTTATCATTATAATATTAATTAATAAAAATATATTAGTCACCTAGAAGTTAATATGTTCTATTAATCTAATTGTTTTATATATTGAGACATGACGCCTAATGATGTATATATATTGTATATGCAATTTTTGTATATTTCTATAGATAAGTATGCACATATATATTTTTTGTATATGAGAAACATGACATTGATGGGCATGGATCACTCAATATTTAATTTTGAGTTCCATACACATGATCTGTATTACTTGTATTAGAGGAGTATGTAATCAGGTTTGATTGATATTTATGAGAGCAAGATATCCCTACTTTTATGTTGTCACGATCTCGATTTTGGAGATATAACATAGAATTAATGCATAATTAATACACTATAATTAATGACCATGTATTATTTAATCTCAATCATTAAAAATAATTATATATAATGTCTAATAAAAAATATAAAAAAGTGTAAAGTTAAGAAATTATTGATCGAAACTTAATATATACATTATAAATAATATCTATATATTAGTTGTCTTGAAAAGGATAGTTTAATTAATTTAATTTTTTTGCTGAAGAAGTAAGAGATCAATGGATCATTTTTTTCATTAACTTTAAAGAATTCATTTATTTTGTCATGCCTTGGCTTGTGGCTCTATGCGTGACAATCATCACAAACTCTCAATATATATTCTATTACCTCTAAATACATATTGAAAGCCTTTAAGGTCTATGAAAAACCTGTTTATCAAACAAACAATTCAAAACACTTTCAATATATCCTTCCAAATCACCCAAACTTCATAAAATTTCTCAATTCAATCTCAAATACTTCAAAACATACAATCAATTCATAATCCACAAATCAAAGCATTTAAAATACATTCCACAAGCAATTAGAAATATTAAAATTTATAAATCCTTTAAAAGACTTGTATAAGCAAAGGAAACTCTAAGTCTTCGTTTATCAAAATATATAGTTTTATAAATCCTTTACAATCCCAAAGACAAATATAACATAAAAGTAATTTCACATCCCAATAGACACAAACTTTAAAATTAAAATAATTCTTAAAATAAAATTCCTTAAATTAAATTAAATCATTTTAATGATATAGTACAAAGATTTGAAAACTATTTTAAAAGTGATATCATTTAAAACATTAATCAAATTTAAAAACATAAACTATTATAAAATTATTGAACTGGCCACCCTTCTCGACGGTTACCCTGTCCCTAGGTAACTCTGAGATTATCAATGGGTTTTTTATGCACATAAATACAATGAGATTTATAAAATTTTAATTTAAAATGTTATGAATAAAGTAATGTAAGATTTGATTTAAAAATCTACCCACCACTGATGTTGGCCTTGAGTAATCATAGGATGATATCCGTGACTATCCTCGATAAGATGCAAAGGTGGTCAAATCACAATCTCAGAATCTCATCAACATCATACTTTATACCATCCCCCACCTGTGGACCTCCACTCATCTAGGCGGTCTCTCCTAGGTCTGCCTTAGGCTACTACCCTATAGCTACAATAAAAAACAAACCCAATCTCCCTAACCATAATCACCATCATGTAATAGGTATACATACATCAATCAAGCCCAATAGATCAACATGAAAATATACGTAATTGCATCAACAACATAAAATTCCAATTCAATTCTCGAACCATAAAAATATCATCAATCATAAGATTAACTCGGTCTTTCGACCTTATTTCAGACAAATCAAACTATATTTCAAAAGTAAATCATAACCAAATAATCATTTAAATACGATGTGTACATATATATAAAATTATATTTTTAAAACCCACATTATTCTTAAAACAAAATAAATACATTTTTACAAAATCATTTAGAAATAGTAAAAGCAAGGTAAAGTGTTCGCTTATAGTCTAAGGAGAGTATACACTCCCCAATTTTTCTTATTCTTTAGTACCTCGCATAGGTTTCTTGCTTGTGTATCATCACTTAAACACGTATATGCCGAAAACTATATTAATACTCGTTTCTAAAGTATAAATGTAACTTATACATAAAATGGCGCCTCATCCGGGTTTCTAAAGTCGACTTATACATATATTTGATAAATTCTTGTATCTCAATCGTTTACTCGTCTCTTAATATTTCGAACTCAACTTATGATCCAACTAATGCATTTTAGTCCATTTTAACTAAATCGACGAATACACCTAGAATATCCGTCGGAACAATAACCCATTTACTATTTTATTTTACCTAAATTTTTCAAATTTGAGTTTTAGCTACCACATTGCATACCCAACTATCCTATAGCCTAATTAACGCATTATAACTTAAATTTTTTACTAGTAAAGCTAACCTAAATCCATGGATGAACAGTAATATCCAAAATTTTAAAATGGCTCAATTATGAAATAAAGACTAAGAATAGGTTAGGGATGTCGCCATTTACCTTGTAGTACCTCTAGAATGTTTTAATTTCGCCTAAAACTCGAGATCCCCAATTTGAGCCCTAACCATAACTCTCTTTCCTCATGATTTTCATGCTTTTTTCAATAAATTGAAGCCTGCAGGAAGTTTAGAACATGAAATATAGTAAGAAATTGAAGAAAAATTGAAAAGATTGTAAAGGTTGTGGGATAGGTTTTCTGAGAACAGAGAGGAAACGATAAGAGAGGAAAATAGAGGAGAAGAAAAAGAAAGAAATGGTGGGGGAGAGAGGGTTTAGCCCCCTCTTTATTATAGTAAATAAAATTATCATTTTATATTGAAAAATATAAAGTAGAAAATTCTAGATAGGGGCAAAATAGTTTTTTCGTAGAAATTTTTACCCTTTCAGTCAAATGAATCACGGAGTTCGTTTGAATGAATTGATGAATTTGGTCAAACAAATTGTGATTTATTCGAGTGAATCATTCGATGCCTTAAAAGTTAGAGAGCTTCCACTTTTATCATTCGAACGAACTACGAACCATAGTTCATTCAAATGAATTGATGAATTCAATCGAACGAAATGTGATTCGTTCAAATGAATTCTTCGATACTACAAGTTAGAAAGCCTTGATTTTTATCGTTTGAACGAGCTGTGGTTCATTCGAACGAGTAGCACGATTCATTCAAATGAATTTAGGCCAGTTTTTATCCAGAATGTACCTTAAAATTTCGTTCGAACGAATTAACCTATTTGTTCAAACGAATTGCTGAGCTTGAATATTTTTCACTTAGAACTTTACTCAAATTAGAAAATATCATTAGAATCCCACTCAAAATAAAACTAACTTTTAAGTTCGTTGAGGTCTCTACATTTTTTACTATAAGATTCGGCAGACACAATTACATACACAAACAAAATAAAAAATTATCATATTACCCTTGAGATTTAGACACAAAACTCACATATTTAATTTATATTTAATGCATTGAAAGGGTTGAAATCAAAATATATAAAAATAAAAAAATAATGTCTTCTTGTTAGTAGGGTATATTCATTTATTTATATAAACTTGACTAAATTTTGATAAATTTAAAATCAGTAATAGGAGGTATACCACCATTTATATCAGCATTTTTTTTCTAAATTTTTTGGTGTGTGTATAAAAATTCCGAATTGAACTATAATATAATTAATATATCAGGTTCTATGGAAGATTAATTTAACATAAATTGTTGACAGAACTTATTCTCCTAAATGAGGTGTGAATATTTGTATTTAGAAATGTTGTAAATTAAAAAATTATCAAATCAAGAAAATATAATTAAATTCTACTCTCAATTAACTCACCTTAATTTTTTACTATGTGATTTTTGTGTTAAATAAGTGTGTATATATATATCATGTAATTTATTTGACTTGTTGATAATATAGATTATTCAAAGGCTCGAAAAATATGATTTTAAAGTTAAAGGAATAAATTTAAAATAAAAACTTAATTTGAAAAATTTTATAAAAATTTGATTTTACAAATTTACTCTTAAAGATATTTATCCTATATTTTTTTAATGGTTTGAATAAAGTTTTAAATAAATATTATATTTAATTATTAACTAAATAATATTTATTAAATAAGTATCAAATTAACTAAGTATAAAAATTAAGAATATATATATACACACACATATTTATTTTTAATTTATGATGGATAAAGATGGAAAAAATTGAAAAAGAAATCATCCACTTCTCTCTCCCATTTGGCCATCTCTCTTTCACAAGCTTGATGGTGTAGATTGCAAAGGATTCAAAGTTTTGGATCTTATCTTCAACGAATCCTAAGTTTTGGAGTTGATAAATCACTAAGCACTAACTTAATTTGACATATATAAATTGATATACATTTTAATTTGAGTATGTGATCTTTGTATAATCCCAAGTTACAAACGTTTATGCAAGTTATTTCACTTAATAATCCTTCACCAACTTGGATTCATCTACCAAGTGCAAATAATTGAGGTCTGCTTGATTAGTTCGGAAAAAGTAGACTAAGTGCAAATAATTAAGTTCTATTTAAACTAATTCAAAAGCAACCGATTGAGTATTAAAATAAAAATTGATATGACACCAATAAAATTAGTATATAAAGTTTTGAGCAAATTTTATAAGGTTGGATAAAACCAACTAACTAAACTTCTACTTGAATTTTACAATACCAACTATAAATAGAGTGATTATGGTAATTAAAGGGACATTAACGAGATCTCCTAGAGAAGATTAAAGAGATTTTTTTGTCGTTGTCGTTGTCTGTATACTATCAGTTGCAAGTTTTTGCGTTAATAAGATGAAAGGTAGAACTTTTTACTTTCTCTATTAAAATATAAATGCCTTATAACAAAATATAAGTTGCAAAAAATAAATAACTCAATTTTCTTAAATAATGACAATAATGGGATATTATTATATTAATTTATATAATTATTTTAATATTATTAGACAAAAATAATATCTCATTTATGTCATAACTTAAAAGAAGAAAAAAATATCTTTAATGTTTTACATATATTATGAAATTTATAAGAATTTATTATAAATATTTTTTTATTTAATTTCATACACCCAAGACTCACCCACCTCACCTCATCTCAGTCCATATACAAAAACAATTTTCTTTTTCTTTTTCTTTATTGTTTTAAGAATTACTTATCCTTACTTTCTTTATTAGTAAGGGATTAAAAAATACCAATACCTTATTATTGTGACATAGAAAATAAAATATTATGTTTTCAGAATAAAAAATAAACAAAATTAATTGCTTCACCCCCCAAGTGCCGGCTCTCGTTAAATGAAGGCTGGTACAAAAAACACAACCCCCTGATTTTGTTAATAAAGAGGCATTTCAAAATACCTCGTTTTTGTTAAGATCAATTTTTAAAAGTATTTTATGGAATATATTTTTTAATTTTATTTTTCAAAAATAAAAAATAGATATTAAATAAAATGATAAACACCGTTAAGACATATTTATTGATTCATAGTTTTACAATAAGTAGACACATGCGCTGATTTAATTGTGAATTAAATAAAAGTAAACAAATATAATAAATTAATTGATCCTATCTCACTTAAGAAAAGGTTCAAATATCAGATACGTAGGGCAATTAAAATATTTACAATATTTAGTCTCCTCCCATCCAACCCATAAATATCTTTTTATAATTTATATTATTTTAATATTGAGTTTTATTTAAATACAATCTTTTGATAGATTCTTAATTTTTTAAAAATTGTCAATATTAAAAAAATAATACATGTATGATAACTATAATGTAACAACATGCACACATGAAAGTTTGAAAGGATAGCTCTGTTTTTTGTTGTCAAGTAATAGGGTCAAGTTAATATATATTTTTTTAATTATTAGTATTTTACAATTAGATAAAAACTAATACAATAATTAAATAAAAATCGAGATTATAAATGTTATACATATAAATACAGTTTCTATGTAAACATCTTCTTATAAAATTGACCAAATTCTCGTAAATATTAAAAAGTTAAAGATCCTGATAATAATATGTATAAAAGATATTAAAGATAACACATACCGCATCTTTAAAAGTTGGTGAAATCTTAACAATGCCAAAATTGGAACATAAAGCCTCAAAATTAGAAGCTCGTGCCTACCATTGTGGTCGAAAGATTGTGGGCTTAAAGTTAAATTTAAAGCTAATAAATATTGGACGCCTAACATCGCTCTTGTCCATGGACAAGGCGGTATGGTCATTATAGAGCCATGAAGTCTGGTTCGACTCTGGTCGCTGATTGACGAGGTGTAATGCGTAGACCCTCGTTTATATATACGTATACATAGATATTTACACACATTGAGACCGTGCATATATATATATACACACGCCCTCAACATCAAATAAGGTATTTCAAAATAACTTTTTTCAAAAAAATTAATAAATACTTACTAAATATTATATAAAGACGGAGAAATTAGTAATTTAATATTATTTATAATAATTCTTTTACTGATAGGGAAATATCAGTCATAATAATTTTATCTGATCATAACGAACAATCGGTATTTTAGTAATCAACATCTAAAAAAATTACAAAGGCACTAAATATATTTTAAAAGGAAAAAGGAAAAACTGAAGTGAATCTCCTTTTGATATTAAACATGGAGAGTAATTGAAACAAGTTTAGGTTCATATCGGAGTATTTAAAAAGTCATAAATAAATAAGAAAAAATATATTTTAATTGATGGATAATTATGATGTTACATGTAAATTTATAAAGTTAGGATATTCTAACTAATTATGGTTGTTTTTCAAACCTGACGTTAACTATAACACTTAGTTAATATATAAGTTTATTTGTTTATTTTTTTATTTTTTAACTCTTAATAAATAGATGATGACTTTTTTTTTTTAAATTTTAATCAGAAGTAATGAAAGTTTTTTTATAATTTTATTTTCACGCTCACTCATAAATTTTTTTTTAAAATTTTTTTTGGTCTCTATTCTTAAGCTAAGTTAAGGGTATTATTTCAGTTCATGAATCTTATTTTTTATTAAAATATTATTACTACATATTTATCAAATATATTAAAAAAATTTTGAATATGTTAAAGAAGAAAATATATATTCATTTAATATAGAGTTTGAAAAAAAATGATAGATAAAAGTTGAAGGCTATAAAAAATAATAAATTAAACATGTAATATATATATTAGTGTAAAGAGTGTTTAAGAAAAATTAAAACATATTATTTTATTAAAAAAATTTAGAGTTTAGTTAAATGTCTTTGTTTTTAATTTTATTTAATTACTAAGGTTTAAACTATAAATAAAAATGGAGTTTAAAAAGGATTATAATGGGATAATATTAATATCACTTTTCCATTATTGTTACATATATTTTATAAATATATGACAATAGTCCCTACCTGAAACTACCTTGAGGCTTATCGAAAATAAGAATGATTTAGAAAGATAAATACGATAATAAGATGGTAAAATTCCCCTCCCAAATTTCACCCTATCCCATCATTTGTTAAAATACATAGAGTGTGACAGAAGGGAAAAAATTATGGTTTTAATACATGATGCAATGTCATAGTCAATTAAGCAGAGATTTGCATATGACTTTATAATAAGTCATCACGTCATATTATGTCACTCTTATTTTTTTATATCTTATTATATTAAAAGGATCAGAGAAAAAGATAAAAAAATATAAGAGGCAGTTGACTCTTTGTAAAAGAGAACTATGTATGATTTATCTTCCCAAAATATGAGGAAACGTTGAAGAGAAAAATAAGGGGAAAGGAGAAAAAAGAAAGAGGTATGTAGGCCACTTAAAAAGGATTTAAATTCAGTTTGTGAGTAGTTAGTGTTATATATTTTAAAATTATTGGTATTATAAGTTCTTAATATTTTATATTATATTATATTTTTTATAATATTATAATATTAATAAAAAATTATTTTAATTTATTTATGTATGTTATTTTTTTTATTCTTCATATTAAAAAAAGTAAATAATTTTTTATAAAAATTATATCGATTGAATATCGATATTATATAATAGATATATTAAATATTTTTAATAATTATTATGAGATAATATTAATATAAATAATATAATTATCATATTATTAGAATATTAATATAAATTA
>JAVXUL010159617.1:0-13473 GCA_035590515.1 Trichilia minutiflora | reverse complement strand
ATAAAAGTTTATTTTATTAGGTAAAATCCCTTAATATCAGGGATTTAATGTTTTCCTTTTCTGTTTTGATGTTTTCCGATAAATTCATGTATTTTTTCTGTAATCAAATAAGGATGAATAAAATATAATTCCCCCTATTCACTAATTGAATGGCAAGAATTATTTAGAATGGTCCCAATCTGTACGCCTTGTGATCGATGGTATAGGAAAGCTAGGATACCTGAATGGAGAAATCAGACAACCAGCCACTGATGATCCGAAATATAAATAGTGGCGATCAGAAAACTCCATGATGACTGCCTGGCTTATCAATTCCATGGAACCAAGTGTTGGGAAGCCGTTCCTGTTTTTACCAACTGCTTGTGATGTATGGGAAGCAGTCAGAGAAACCTACTCGGATTTAGACAATTACTCTCAATTGTTTGAATTAAACACCAGAATGTGGAAAATGCAATAGGGAAATCGTGACGTGACAGCCTATTATAATGATATGATGACAGTTTGGCAAGAACTAGACATGTTCGAAGATGAAACTTGGGAGAATTCAAATGATAGTGCTCGGTACAAGAAGAAGGTTGAGAGGAGTCAGGTATTTGTGTCTTAGCTGGTCTAAATAAGGAGTTGGATGAAGTTCGAGGACGTATCCTAGGAAGAAGACCGTTGCTCAATATAAAAGAAGTTTTCTCAGAAGTACGAAGAGAAGAAGCAAGACGTCAAGTTATGCTAAAAAACAATGATGAACTTAAATCAGTTGGAGACGGATCAGCCCTTGTTACCCGAACTTTAGAATCAAAAGGAGATAAGGGGGGAGGAAAGCAATGACCTTGGTGTGAGCATTGTAAGAAACCAGGGCATATGAGGGAGACCTGTTGGAAATTACATGGAAAACCAACAAATATAAAGAAGAAGGAGATGGATAACAAGCAAAGGGGAGCTTTCCAAGCTAGCCAAACTAGTCCAAGGTAGAATTCTTCTTCAGAAGTTCTTCCTTTTACAAAAGAACGGATAGAGCGTCTTCAAAAAATGTTCCAATCCCATTCCTCCACTTCTTCATGTTCCTTAGCTAAATCAGGTACCTCTTTAATTATTGCCACTGCTTGTGCAAAATTCAAAAGCTTCTAGATACTAGATTCAGGAGCTACTAACCATATGACCGGAAAATCGCAATTTTTTTCTTCATACAAGCCCCTTACAGGAAATCAAAAGGTTAGAATTACAGATGGATCATTTGCTACTGTTGCAAGAAAAGGAACAGTGCAAATATCTTCTTCCCTTATTCTTCAAAATGTCCTTCATATTCTTAAATTATCATATAATCTCTTGTCTGTTAGTAAATTAACTCTTGATCTGAACTGTAAAGTTACTTTTTTGCCTTCTCATTGTGAATTTTAGGATTTAACCTCGAGGAAGATGATTGGGGGTGCTAATTTAAATGATGGTCTCTACACTCTTTCTGGGTCTAACTTTGAACAACAATACAAAGAGGCATGTTTAGGTTTTATTTCTATTTCGAATAAAAATCAGATTTTGTTATGGCACTACCGCCTAGGACATCCTAGTTTTCAGTATTTAAGACATTTGTTACCAAAGTTGTTTATCAATAAAAGTTTCTTTAATTTTCAATGTGAAACTTGTGAATTAGCAAAACATCATAGAGTTGTTTTTTCCCTACAACCATATAAAAAATCTGCACCATTTACCATAATTCACAGTGATATTTGAGGGCCTTCTAGAGTGTAAAACTGGTCTGGAAAACGCTGGTTTGTAACTTTTATTGATGACCATACCAGGGTCACATGGGTTTTCTTGTTAAAAGACAAATCTGATGTTTATCCAGTGTTTCAAAGCTTTTATAACATGGTGAAATCATAGTAGTGACAATGGCAAAGAATTTTTTAATAATTTGTTAGGTGATTTTTTCAATGAAAAAGGGATTGTTCATCAAAGTTCTTGTAGCAACACTCCACAACAAAATGGAGTGCACAACAAAATGGAGTGGCTGAAAGAAAGAATAAGCATCTACTTGAAATTGCTAGGGCAATCAGTTTTCAAACAAAAGTATCACAATATTTGTGAGGAGAAGCCATTCTCACCGCTGCATATTTAATCAATAGGCTGCCCACAAAAATTTTGAAAACTCTAGTTCAAGTTTTTTCTGAACACTTTTCTCAAACTCGGCTACGACTTAATATCCCTTTAAAAAATTTTGGCAGTGTTGTTTTTGTTCACAATCACAATCCACAAAGATCAAAACTAGATCCTAAAGCACATAAATGTATTTTTGTAAGCTATCCTACAAACCAAAAAGGTTACAAGTGCTTTGATCCCGTTTCAAAAAAATTGTTTGTGTCTATGGATGTCACATTTTTGGAAGGGCAGTCCTATTTTAATTCTCATCTTCAGGGGGAGAATAAAAGTGAAGATAAAGATGCATCTGATTTTGAAAATTCGGTTTTGGAAATTATTGATGCCCCAAAACAATATTCAGTTGAAACAAGTGAATTAAATACTGAAAATGCACACTCTATGGATAACAGTCAGGTAATAGTACCATCTCAAAGAGATGATATCGAAATACCAAGAGTAGAACCAAATCGGTTCGAGGGTCTTGTTTATTCAAAGGAGCACCAAGCAGAAAAAAGAAGAGACAATGTTATACAACACCACCGAAAGTCAAATCAGAGGTTAGGTCATGAAACTCATGATATTTCTACTGTCCATGACAAAAATTCTTTAGGTAGCTCTGCATCAAATTCCTTTAATCTTAACCTTCCTATTGCACTCAGGAAGGGCACTAGAACATGCACAAAACACCCTTTGTCAAACTTTATTTCCTATGAAAATCTTTCTCCTTCATACTATGCATTTGTCTCACAAATCTGTAGTATTATTATTCCTAACAATGTTTAGGAAGCTCTATCTATTCCCGAGTGGAGGGACTCAATCTTGGAAGAGATGAGAGCTTTGGAGAAGAATGGCATATGGGAGAAAGTGAATTTGCCAAATAGAAAATCAACTGTAGGCTGTAAGTGGGTGTTCACAGTCAAATACAACTCTGATGGATCCTTGGAGAGATATAAAGCTCGTCTAGTTGTAAAAGGGTTCACCCAAACATTTGGTGTGGATTATTCAAAGACATTTTCTCCTGTTGCAAAATTAAATACAATTCGAGCACTTCTCTCTATAGCTGTGAACCTAGATTGGTCTCTATGTTAACTGGATGTAAAGAATGCGTTCCTAAATGAGGACCTAGAAGAAGAGATGTACATGAAACCTCCACTAGGATTTAGAGAAAAGTTTGGAACAAAGGTGTGTAGACTGAAAAAGTCTCTCTATGGACTTAAACAATCCCCTAGAGCTTGGTTTGAGAGGTTCACGAAGTTTGTCAAAAGCTTAGGGTATGTTCAAGGCCAATCCGATCATACCTTGTTCACTAAAAGGTCTACAAAAGGCAAAATCTCAGTTCTTATTGTCTATGTAGATGATATAGTGTTGACTGGAGATGATTTGGAGAAAATTACAAGACTGAAGCGAAGTTTTGCCACAGAATTCGAGATCAAGGATCTAGGACAGTTGAAGTACTTTTTAGGAATGGAAGTGGCTCGATCAAAGAGAGGGATTATAGTATCTCAGAGAAAATATATCCCAGATCTTCTCAAAGAAACTGGAATGAGTGGGTGGAGACCAGCTGATACTCCAATAGAAGTAAATGCAAAACTTGGAGATGTTACAGATAGGGTTCCGATAGAAAAAGAGAGATATCAAAGGCTAGTGGGAAAACTGATTTACCTATCACATACCGTCCAAATATCGCCTTTGCTGTAAGCATGGTGAGTCAGTTCATGCATTATCCATATGAAGAACATTTAGAAGCTGTATATAGGATTCTCCGGTATTTGAAAAGTACACCGGGGAAGGGATTGTTATTCAAGAAAAGTGAGAATAGGGGTATTGAAGTGTTCACGGATACAGATTGGACAGGTTCAGTCACAAAGTGAAGGTCAACATCAGGTTATTGCACATTTCTTTGGGGAAATTTGATAACTTGGAGATAACTTGGAGAAGTAAAAAACAGTGTTGTTGCTAGAAGTAGTGCATAAGCTGAATTCAGGTCAATGGCTCAAGGAATTTGCGAAGTTCTATGGTTATAAAGAGTCATGAATGAGCTTGGAAAATCAATAAATCTTCCTATGCAGTTGTTCTGTGACAATAAAGTTGCTATAAACATTGCACACAATCCAATTTCACATGATAGAACAAAGCATGTAGAAATAGACAAACACTTTATCAAAGAGAAGCTTGAAGAAGGAGTTATTTGTATCCCATTTATCTCTACTACACAACAAGTTGCTAATATCCTAACAAAGGCACTGTTTAGACAACAATTTGAGTCTCAAGTAGGCAAGTTGGGAATGTTAGACATTTATGCACCAATTTGAAGGGGAGTGTCAGTAGAATTAAGGTACTTAACTGAAGTCAATCTCTACGAGATTTAAATAAAAATAAAAGTTTATTTTATTAGGTAAAATCCCTTATATCAGGGATTAATGTTAATCCCTTAATATTAGGGATTTAATGTTTTCCTTTTCTGTTTTGATGTTTTCTTATAAATTCATGAATTTTTTCTGTAATCAAATAAAAATAAATAAAATATAATTCTCCCTATTTACTAGAATTTTCAGGAACAATGCACAATATAAAACTAGTCTTGTTACCTTATTACATAGGAGTAGGAGTAAGAAAAGTAAGAGAAACCTAGACCAACAAGCAAAATCTCCGTTAAAAATGGGAATGTATAACTCATTGAAATTGTGCAAAAAAATAGGAAAAGAATCTCTACACACTCTTCATATCAAATTTCTTTTCCTATAAAATTCTTGGCATACATACTCATGGTAAATTTTGGAATTTATTTTCAATACTACCATGTGATTCTAGAGTGCTCTTTCCAAGAAAATAGGCGAAAATAAAGAGAAAGTGATAGATAGCTATTCTTATGTCTTCCAGAATGATTGGAATGCGCAGAATTCTTTAAAATGTCCTCAAAGTAGTTACAAGATAATTATAGGTAAATATTAATAACGACGCGATTTTGTCCACATGGGTTTATGACTTAGTGATGATGCATAGGGTATGTGTGCTATTGCAAACTTCCACTTAACTTATAAAGCAGAGTTCAAAAAATAATTGGCAAAATCAACTTAATAGTGAAATCTACTCACTTTTTTGACTAAATTTAACATCAACCAATTCTATCCCACAGCTACTGTTACTTTAAAGCCATAACATCTCAATCTTAAACATATTGTTAGTGGGTTATTAGAATAACATTGATTCAATGCATATAAAGTTACGCCTTACACCAGTCTCCATGATGTTTGCCGCTAAAGTAATCAATCAACGAATATTCGCATTTTTACAATAAGACCAAAAACCTTATAATGAGGACTCCCCTGAGCGACCAAAAGAGGGAAACCTTTGGCAACCAACATCACTTCATGCTTTTTCATAACAACTGTCGTGGTGAATCTTGCAAAATAAATTCTCAAATCCTATCTCATCATTCGGAAGTGGTTAACTGACCTTTTCAGCATGATAGGACAAATTGAAAAAGGGTATACTCCGACTCCATCTATCAAAGGGGAATCGACTCACATTGAATGGCTTAGGGTGGAATTCAATTGATTGGTTTTGTACCTTGTAAATTTTAGCATTTGAAGAGGAAAAAGGCTCTATCTCATATGTTGACCTCCTCCGATGGAATTATCTTCACAAGGCTAATAGTACAAGGTTGGATTAAGGGGTAATAGTTTCATTGACCAAAAGGCTTGTGATGATCATTTCCCTCAAGAGATGGTCTAATAAAGATTGATATTTGGATGTCTGAAATCAGATAATTGTGTATGTGTAACCTTGCACATTAAAGGTTGGGTTCAAAAGACGATCGGAGAAACTCCCTACCTAAAGCAAAGGTTCCATCCCCTTTTTGAGATGCAGAGTCGATCGGCTCTACCCATTGGTACTCCTTTATTTGAGTGTATCCCTAATCTCTCTTATTTCTCTCCCAGATGAAAACAAGGAAGGTTCAGGCAACTAGTCTGAGTACGTAGTCATTGGTGGCAAAAATTGTAAAACAACCTTTGATAAGCTACATGCCTATAAGAAAATGGACCAATTTCCACCAGCTAGTTTTATTTTGTGCAAAACATTTCTCGTTCATCCTACCATTGCCAAAATAGATGAAGAAAGACCTTCTTAAAAGAGTTAAATCTAAATAAAGAAAGAATAGGGAGCAAAATAGAGTAAAAAATCAAGACAGTAAATTTTTCAATGTTTCACTTTAGTACTCTAACTCATGGTTTAAACCCCCACATGCATCCTACTGTTCCCACACATGATATTATATAGAAAGATTAATTTTTAAAGGAGTGCAAAACCAGATCTTTTTTCTCATTAAAGTTGTATGCATAATAGAAATTGTTAACTAAGGTTTTATTACAAATGACATCTAAATAAGTATAACGATCATCATATCATTCATGTCTAGATTGAAATCATCAACAATATGATCACTTCTTTCAAGTCCTCTGATATGAACCTAAGCCTATACTCTATCGTAAAAGTTACTTGAGAGTGAAGGGTTACCCAAACCCATAAAAAAGCCCAAGAATCCTTCTCTGGAACTGATGTGGGACACATCATTCCCGACCCCTTTAAACTATACGTTCTCGTACAAAAAACCCACAGTGAATACAACAGTCTCCATCAACCATCTACTGTACTACGCGGACCCCACTGTACAAAGTTCACAAGGAACCTTTGTACTTATGCCAACCGACCGACATGCAAAGGTTTGACTCTGATACCATTGTGTCTATATTCCACCACAAAAACTAGTTTGAAAGTGAAATATTACCCAAACCCATATAAACGTCCAAAAATCTTCCTTTAAAATTGATATAGGGCACATCATTCCTGATCTCTTTAGACTATATGTCCTCATACAAAGAACCCATCTACTATACCAAATGAACCCTATTGTACAGAGTTCATAGGGAATCTTTGTACATGTGCCAACCGACCCAAAAAGTTTAGCTCTGATACCATTTGATATAAACCTGGATATATACTCTATTACAAAAACTAACTTGAGAGTGAAGAATTGCACAGACTCATATAAATGTCCAAAAATCCCCCCCTCTGGAACTAATGTAAGACATCATCCTTAATCTATTCATGACGCCTTGATACTAATACATGTTCAAACCAACTTTCTACTATATTTATTTCATTTTTTAGCTTTTCAAATTCTCTATCATATTTGCTTAGTTTCATAGTATATCGTATTATTTATTTATTTATTTCTCCATGCTAGTTTTGGCAGAGGGAGGCGGCAAATTTGAGGCAACAATTGGAATACTTACAAGAATGCCACAGGTGAAACCATATGCCCTTCAACTTTGATCCAAATGTAAACAAATTACCACTAATTTCTAAGGACCCTAATTAAGACTACCTTTATAGTTCTCATGAAAGCATAAATAGATGTCAACCAAAAAAATAAATAAATGATAATCAGTAATGAAGTTAATGACAATGTTTCAAGTTAAAAGAGAATATATATATATATATATATATATATATATATGCATCAAGGCTTCAATATGTGTGTGTGTTAATAAGGATCCTTATTTGGATAACACACACAAGGTCATTTCAATTCATAGTTTTTTGTGTATCCACTATCTTTTTAGTTGAAGTTATCAAGTTGATATGATAAAAGATAATTAATTGAGAACCATTAGATCATTATGCCATCCTCATTTTACTAGCTAGAGTGTGAGATTGTTATCTAATGAAGGTTCAAATTGGTTAAGACTCGAAGGCTGAATGTGGGGAATGGAATTGAAAAGAGAGCTGGATGAAAGTTCTAGAATGATCAAACAAGTGAATATTTACAGGTTGATTTGTGAAAATTATGATAAATAGGCATGGTAGGTCCATATCCAACAATAAAACATGGGTAGCAGAGAACATGGCAGCGCCTGAGGAAGACAGCGAGGGTAAATCTAATATTAATTTTTCACGTAGAGAGACATCAAAAATAAAAAATGTTCCAACTTTCAAAGAAAAGGGTTTAATTTTCGAGACAGAATTTCAGAATAGGACAGACCGGGATGAAGTGTTCCATCCAGTTTTACAGGGTCAACAGGTCAGCGAGTTTTTTGAGAGCGAAAGACAGAAGGATATCTACCCCTAGGTTTAAAGGATACACGTTGAAGGAACAAAGTAAAGAAAACTCACTTAGAAATTTAGAAAGGGGATAATAATGATAAATGTGCAAAAATAAAGTAAAATTAAAGAGAAAGATAAGTGGCAAAAACAGTACTTGATAAAAAGCATAAAAGGAATTTAGACTTCACATAAACAGTGCTATGACTCTTAGCAACTCCAACAAAATTTCAGATTTAATGCCAAAATTGACTTTTAGTTTGCAAGAGCAATAAATTTACAATTATTTTATTCCCATAATATAATGTCGATATTTCTTGAATTTGAGGGGGAAAAAAAGAAATTTGTCTCTGGTCACAGGGTATGTCACCTGAAAAGGAAAATGTAAGAAGCTCAGTCCAATCACATTCTACTGCCAACCGTCACTGACGACTAACAACTATCATTCAGATATGCACTAATAAATAGAGCATGGGAGTTTCTAATGAAAATGTGTCCAACATAGATTAAATGAACTGATTCAAACTACAGTTACTGCATTCTAGGCTAATAGCATATCTAACAATTCCTCTTCGATGTCCTCAGGAAACTGATGGGAGAAGAACTTTATGGTTTAAGTGTCAAAGATCTACAGAATCTGGAAAACCAACTAGAAATGAGTTTGAAGGGTATCCGAATGGAAAAGGTAGAATTACCTTAGTGATAATGCAATCTTCATGCTATAATGGTCCAGATCAACCCCGTTTATAGAGCATGGGGACATTTTAATGCATCTATTTTTTTTTTCTGTAGGACAAAATTTTAAACGATGAAATCAAAGAACTCAATCAAAAGGTTCCCCTCAAAAATTGGTCATAATTTGTAGTGATTTCCGTTTAGAGATAATTCCATGTTAAGTAACTAATGTTCATTAAGTTGATTGCAGGGAAATCTCATTCGTCAAGAAAATCTAGAACTCTATAAGACGGTAAACCTCATCAACCAAGAAAACAAAGAACTACAAAAGAAGGTATTCATCAATACAGTGCCATGCATGATTGAGAAAATCTTGCACTCCATTTTTCTTAATTGAACTTTCGTTCTGGGAAGGTCATTAAAAGTAGATGTACCTTATTCTATCACAAGCACCTTTCTCACAGTAGACACACACTTCTCCCAACTTAAACCTAAGACCTGTCCTGAGCCAAACCTGATACCACAAATATAGATGATAAATTTGTAGAAACAAGAAAACTTGTATGGAATGCCTAAGCAAGAATTTTGGGTCTTAGGTGTATGGACGAAGAAATGTAAATGCAGCAAACAGTACTTCCCAGCCTCCCTACACTATCAGCAATGGGTATGATATGCAACCACCGCTTCATCTCCAGTTGAGCCAGCCCCAGCCTAAAAATGACACACCAGCAAAATTGATGCTGCTGGGTAAATTCTTTTCCACAACACTCTTAAGAAATTATGCATGAGTTATGAATAGTAAATATCAATTCAATTCTACGCTCTAATTCTTCAATATTTGGAACAGATTTCAGCTGCAATAGCAAAGTGGTTTGACAACTGCAGTTGTGTATCAATAAGTATTCCCATCACCAACTGGGCCACAGTTCAGAAGTCAAGTTTAAGCACTACGCTTCTGAACTTCAGCTACAAGATTAAGTACATCCGGCCACGTGATCAACAGATTCGGTATGAAATGTTTTATGAAATAAAACTCTACAATTACTGTAAAACAATATTAAACCAACTATCTTTGTAAACTTATGCAATAGTGGGAAAGCAAGTGTCAGGCCTTATTCTGATTGCTAATTAGAGGTGTGGTTATAATTGGAATTTGAATTACTGCTATTGTTTGAGTGCCTACATATGTTTCATTTATGCTAATAAGCATTTCAAACATAAAGGTTCTCAGATTGGTCATTCCTTGTATTTCCTGTTATAGCATATATACTTCTATTTAATTAACAGCATATAAGAAGTGGAGAATTGAGCACACACCAATAAAGAAAAGAGAAAAACAATCTGACGAATTAAAAATTCATGAAGCACCATTTAACAATTAACAAATCCACTTCAAAACCTTGAGGTCTCAAGGTGAGCATCTTGATTTATAATGCTTCAAATGTAGTGTATCTATGGAATAAAACGGATCCAAGCATGTTGCAATGTAGGGATGGTCACCATTCAGAGATGAAGTGCTTACTGATATTTTTCCTATTAAGAGCGCTTATTAGAATTCTTTGCCATTGATTTTTAAATTGGAAGATAAAAATATAAAGCTAACTCAAATCTTTCAATGACTGCATCTAGATGACAGATGCTAAATTGACATAGTAGAGATGAGATTTAAGTTATTAGCTGACTTCATATAAGTGCAAACTTCTATTTTGTCCATTTCAAGAACCTGTGCAACAGCTAAAATATGAGAGCTTAAAAAGTAACTAAACTAAAGTTTATTGTTAACACAGTGCTCCATCTTAAAAGAGCATTGGCCATATCATAATAATTTTTATTAATTATAGTTCAACTATAAATTATAATTCAATGCATACAACTGCTACAAAATTAGAAGATATTAGTAAAATAAGGTCAGCAGAATTAGGGTTTGAAGGGATTTTATTGATGGGTTAAGACATAGTTACCTTCAAAATAATAAAAAAAAAATTAATAGGAATGAAGAAGAGAAAACAGCTTATAAAGGAAAGATCTAGACAATTATGCACGGTATAAAAAGCTTTAAGAATAGAAATAAACAAGAATTTCTTTTAAATCAGGCGACTCCTTACAACAATGAGATGCAAAACTTAAACAAATGAGTTAAAAACTTGCAAATAGCTTTTATTTTTTCCCACACAATTTTCATTAAGACAGTTCACCTGCACCATTCAGCATTCTACACTGAATGTCAGTATTGCGATAAAATTTGAAAATCTCTTATCCAAAATAGGCAACATTTATAAATTTCTCAAAATTAAGCACGGATATTTCAATATATTCGATATAGAATATTTTTCTCTCTGTTAAACTCTCTTTATTGTATCTTTACCAAGAACAATTTGGATATCACATGCAAACCAATGGGCTTTCTCCCAAGACCTAACGGTAACTCAAAACTACAAAAAATGATATTTACAAGTTCTGAAATTTTTTTTTTTTCAATTTATATTATTTCATGCTAGGAAAAAAAAGGCACATTTTCTTTTAATTAGCATCCATTTTTTGTTTATTAAAATAATCAACTTGATATCACGATAATTTTCAATTCATATTCCTCCTATAAAGTGTGATAAAGAGTGCGTAAAAAGTAGCTATAAGTATATGTTTACTTCTCTATCCAAGTCCACACACAATTCAATATGGGGTTAAGAACGAAATAACTTTTGGCTTGTGCCTTATTTAGCTAAGCCCATTTCTGTCACTTAAAGTTCGATTAACTTATTAACTATTTCTAAGAATTTATGTTCTCCAAATTTTGAAGGTAGGCCTGAGTTGGGTGGATAAGGTTTTAAGGTTCTTCAGCAATCACAAGGTTGGCTAAAAATCAAAACCAAACATTACAAAATTAAGACCCAAACTGATTCAACCTAATCCAATAAGGTTCAAGTTGGTGAAAACTGGCAATCAGGTTAAGCCATTATCTAGACCACCTCCCAAATCATAAGTACGAAACTAATATATGAAATTATGAAATTCAACAAAAGCCGTTGGCCACATCATAACCAATCACTCACTATCATGGAAATCCAAAACTACCACAAGAACCAAAAAAAAAAATCTCACTACTCTCAAACCTTTCACCAAACTCAGCTACTACACCATGGAATATCCTCATTTCAACACACATGCTTACAAGTGGATAACATTTTAAAGAAACCATCATAAACTAGCCCTAAACTAGCGTACAGCTAGTATGACCATTTTGAGGTGTCAGGTGATACGAGTAAGTTTTGATATGCTTCATGCCGAAAAATTATTTTAGCAGAGAGTGAGGGAGAGAAACTGAAGCAAAAATAAGAAATATGAAGAATTGAGTTAGTGAAGGTTGAGGCACAGATTTGTAGACTGAGATGGAAATAACCTGGAAAACTTTGACTTTTGATATATTAAGAAAAAAACAACTATGCTCTTGTACAAAAATGATCTTCAATAAGACAACTGAAGGTCATTCCTGTGCAAAAGAATTATTTGATGATCTTCAATCAAAATGTTGAAGATTGTAGAAACTTCTGTTATTAATATAAAATTTAAAATTCCAAGCAATTATTTTTTTTCTTTTTAATAACTCTGACAGTATGGATTGAGAAGTATTAAGGATCATCAGATACACCATCAGATGCATTACCAAGTTTTAGCAAAAGCTTATTGGCAACCAAATTTTCCAATTTACCTAGCAGCATTGATGTCTTTGTACCCCACCAAGGGTAACAGTTTATATAAACTTACAAATGTTTTATCAAAGTGGAAGATGTACTACTGAGATTGGAATTTATAAGCCTGCAAAATAAGCTACATATAGCAACCTGACATGCTACCAGATTGCACAGATTTACTTTTTAGTACTCCTACACCAGTATACATATTTATAACAGCTCACTACTTATTAACTTGAAGCATAGTTATCAAGGTAACATATAAGATGGAACAACTAAATTACATAATCGTCATTGGATAGGTCATTTCGTATTCTTTTTTTCAATTCTTTTATAAAATTCACTCCATCCGCAATTCAAAGAAAAATAAAACAGATAGAGCAAAATCCATAGCCAAAACCAAGACTTAGAACCTACTTTTTTCCATTCAACTTTAACCTTTTATAGTGTTTTACAACCTTCCAATGAAAATAAAACCAAATCTAATGAAAAACTTATTTAACATTATGAATGAATGGGAGCAAGGAAAAGAAATGTAAAACATTTTTTTTCTAAAAAAAAACTAAAATTGAATTGGAAGTCATTACTAAGAGATGATTTTACTAGTAAGCAGTAAAGAGCATACAGTGAAAATAAGTTCTTGTGGCTGTAACGAGGCTTGGCTCTCCCTCACAGGATTTTTTTCCCCATTCTCTCATTGTTTAAAAGAAAAGAAATTGATTTATTATAAAGGCTCACAAATTATTCCTGATGAAAAACTAGCACACACAATTAATTTATTCCTCAAACCACTTGGCTTCGTCGAGAACATTTTAAAATATATTTAAAGCACGTTCGCAGAACCAATGCCATACAGCTACAAAGTAAACCACAAATA
>JAVXUL010159596.1:0-13474 GCA_035590515.1 Trichilia minutiflora | reverse complement strand
TGGTTTGTACAACCACTATCAATAAGCCAATAATCACTAGAACTACTGTTTGTTGTAAAGCATGTTGCAACAAACAACAACTCTTTTTGATATTGTTCAGCAGCGATATTTGCTTCCTCTTCATGCTTCTGTAACTTGCAAATCTTTTCCATATGCCGAATCTGACCACATTTTCTGCATTTAATATCTGGCCTCCACCAACATTTCTTCTGCGGATGATTAGTCTTCTTACAGTGTAGACAAGGTGGATAAGTTCCATCCTTGCTTTTGTTGTCGCCTGCATTGTTACCAGACTTCTTGTTGTTCAGTTTTTTATTGTTCCTCCTTTCTTTGCCTCCTCTTGAAATATGTGCCTTTGCTTGAAAAGCACCTTCCATAGAATTTTCTTGTCTCATCATCCTTCTTTGCTCTTGTACCTGCAATGCATTCACCAAATCTGCCAAGGAAATGCTTGACAAATCCTTTGACTCTTCCAATGAAGAGATTTTAGCTTCATATTTTTCAGGTAATGTAAGCAGAATTTTTTGCACAATTCTCTCATCTAAAAAATCCTTACAAAGTAATCTCACCTTGTCCACAATGCCGAGCAACTTATCATAGTACTCTTTGACAGATTCTGACTCTTTCATTCTTAGCATCTCGAATTCTCTGATCAAATTCAGCACCTGCATATTCTTTGTTCTCTCGTTGCCTTGGTATTCATTCTTGAGAAAATCCCAGATCTCTTTTGCTGATTGTAGGTTCATGATTCTTGTGAATATTGTACTTGAAACTGCAGAGTGCAAGTAAGCTCTTGCTTTTGACTTTCTAGTTCTTTTCTCCTTGTGATTCTTGAGTTGAGCAATTGTTAGGTTTTCAGATAGTGTAGGAACTTCATAGTCATCCTCCACTGCTTCCCATAGATCCAAAGCATCCAAATGAACTGCCATTTTAATAGCCCAGGCTTGATAGTTGTCAAAGACTGGTGGTGCAACTGAGAATATCTTTTCTGACTCTATTTGATTATTAAGAATTTTGTGTGTTGTAGTATTTTGTAGAGAGTTTATGTTTATAGTTTTTGATTCACTCAACTCACAGATCCCTTAAGAAGCTTGGCTCTGATACCAAATCTCTATTGGTTTTTTTAGCAGACACAAAGCATAAACTCACAAGAAGAAAATAATGAAAATAAAGCAAAACTACTTCTTCTTTTTTTAATTCAATCATCTTCCTTAAATACAAAATGATCTTAACAGAAAACTAATATTACTGCTAATTAAAAGACATGATCTTCCTATTTTCAAGCCATAAACAAAAAAACCACTAACACATGATTCCTACAAACTTGGTCACATATGACATATTCAGCTTGACCATTTCCCAAGCACATATCATTACACGTCAACAGCCCATGTATGCATAATGCTGTACAGAGGCATTCTCGCAACAGAAAGGTTAAATTACTTTTCTCTACCATTTTCTGTAATTACAACATCCATTGCTCTATTGACACGATTCAATATCATATGTTTATTCCCTATAATGAACAACAAAAAGAGGCGCACACATCAGAATTCAAGCATATCAAAAATCAAAATCATACGAGAATAAGAGGGAATTTCATTAGATAACATTAATCTGTCAAACTGGTAAATTCATAGAAAATAATGCTTTTAATCAAAGCATAAGCAGGTCAAAGAAAACCATAAACATGTGTCTTGTATCTTTATATTTTAATTAGATGAATAAGGAGATAGAATTACCACTATTTGAAGATTTAGGGGCAAATATAATGTTCAAATTATCAATTTGGCTTCCAGTGTTAGGATTTGATGAAGTTTCATCATATTCGTCATCATTATCGTCATATGAAACCTATAATGATTAATATATATATATATATAAACTTTATTGTAAATAACCAAAAAATAATTCCTTCGATGATAAAAGAAAACCAGGACATTGTAAACCCTAATTGACCTACTTTTGCATTGTTTTTGCCATCGAATGTAGTAAAAGCGTCCCTGAGACCCTCTTGCTACAATCGTTGCATCAAAGAGAAAAATATTCATATGATCCTGTACAAGTTTTAACAATTATGTAACATTGTAAACGCTAAACACAAATTAAATCCATAACTTCAATTGCCTTCAGCTCTCGCAAAGTTCCAGGGATTGCCTTGAACCCCTTCCATGTGTATTTATTCTTCGCCCTTCTTCTAAGAACCTAAATTCACAAGCCACATTTAACTAGTGAAAAATGCAAGATTAGGTAACAGTATTCGATAATTGAAAAGAAAATCCAGGAAAGATTAAAAAAACTCACACCAACGCTTTCCAATATATTGACTATATCGTATATTCGCCGTCTCTCAACGCCTGCAATTCACCAAACCAATTAAATTCTCCACAGTCGCAGACTAAGAAATAAATCAATAAATATCTAAAAATAAGAATTAGGTAAGAACCTAATTTCGTAGCGGCATCGTCCAGACCGAACTGTTCAACACCTTCTCGGTTATACAAGCTCAAGAAACTGCAAATTAAACGCAACATAAACGTAGACATCAAGAAAATGTAATAAAAAACAATACGGAAAGAAAATAAGATAACATCGACTGAAGGAGTACTTGGAGCAAAGGAGGCCAAGGGATTTCTGTTTGCGGCTGTAAGTGTAGTGTCTGGACGAAGGATCTTGAGCCTTGGAAGAAGAAGACTGCGGCATTCTTACGAGAAATATCGGAGAGAGTGACGAACTGTGGAGAATCTTAGAATTTGGAATTGCAGAGAGAATAGAGAATGGATGTGAGTGGGTGAGGACCGTTAAGAAGAGAAAGCAGGGGAGCTTGACCGTTGGCGAGATACAAATTTTGAAAGGGAGGGTTTTGTGTTTTAAGGGGGAATTTGAATTTAGATCCAGACGCCCTACGATTGGTGAGAATGATATTACTTTTTTGTCCCCGTGAATTTTACCAAAATTAAATTAATTAATCATTATTTATAATCAAAATTCTAATATATTCTACTAACAAAACTTCATTTAAAAATAATTCACTTTTTTACTTAAAAAAAATTAATTTATAAAAAAATAATGTTTAATGCTATTCACTTGAATTATTATTTATACATAAATAAAAAATATTAAATTAAAATATTATTTTAAAAAATAAAATTTAATAAAAAATTATTTGACAATATTAAATAAATTATTATTTTTTATATAGTGCTCCACCTGATAATGACTAGACATCGGATAATGGGAATGATGAGATCTTTATCATAAGACAGAGTGCAGCCACCTTTTATAAATAATTGATGTGTTTGAAAGTTTGCAGGCTTGACATTGTCACATCATCTGAAGATGGTCAGAGGATGGGACTGGCGCCTTTATGATTCACAGCTACGTTGATAGTAGGCCGACTGTTAGTAATCATTCTCATTTTTGGGTAGTAGGGGCACGTATCTACTGGTATTATGGTTAAATGCTGCTTATAAGCTAGATACGAAAGGAATCCCTGCCTTAAGCAATTGCTGAAGTTGTACCAAGAGGATTGTGTCTCCCGAGAAGGTGATCTGGTTCTTGGGGCGGAGAGTATCTGAAGACTCAAACTGCTGGATACCCGGGTTGATGTACGTAGTTGATGATTGGGAAGAAAATACCTTAGAAAGAAGTCCCCAGAACCTAAGGCAGTGAAGCTCCTGGGGTAGCGGAATACCTGGGGCGAAGGATGCCTAAGACGATGGGATTCTTGGGACGACGGAGCATCCGAGGCGTGGGGCACCCAAGACGATGAACGCCATGTATCCTGCTGATGAAGGATCCATGTGTCAACTCCGTATTTTCTCCCAAACATCCAGTCCCCCAATTTCTGGTGTTAGATTTGCAAAGCTCGAGCCAGAAAATCATAGTTGAGGCGATTTGATTCTTTGGGAAGATTTTACAGCTTAGATGCTCGAGATTACCTATGGGGATTCTCAGCTGAGTCGGTTGGCGTGTAACTAACGTTACCTGGTCGCTGAGAACCCCTTTTGATGAAGCCTTTAACCCATTGATGATGTGTGGGGCTTCTTATCCGTCTTCATTAACTGCAGTTCATCAAAAGTCACATCGCACGTCTGTCCCTAACTGTCACTAAGTTGACGACTCCTTGCTTTTCGAAAAAAGTTTAAATGCTAGGCTGGGGGTGAGCCACGTGTCAAAACTCTGGTGGTTGGAGATATGATCGTTCCTCGAGCCATAGGGGTATTTATGAGATTTAGACACGTGGCTCTCCCCTGACCGTTTATATCAACAGTGAAGATCAGCCCTCTTTCACTATAAATACCCCCCTCTTTCACTCGTCATTTTCACACTTTAGCTTCTTTTCTGTTTTTACTCTCTACTCTGGTGGTTTTTTCTGCCTTACTATTTTCTGTGTTTCTTGTTTGCTTCTGTTTTTTCCCTTTTCGTGCTCTCTTTGTTGTTTATTTGTTTTTACGCTTTTTGCAGGTGTTTGTGGGTCGTTCTTTTGTTTTTTGTGGACGTTTTTCTCGAGACTCACGCTCATTTCTTTATCAAAGCTAAAGGTATGACTTTCTTAGATCCATTTTGCTATCGTGTTTTGATATTATTTTTTTGTCTCTGACTTGATTAGGCTCTGGGATTCTTCTGAGTAGGTAATCGAGATGGTCAGGAAAAATTTGAGAGACGTTGCTCGCTTAGGAATTAAGTCTTCCATCACGACCACACCTACTTAGGAGAGAGGGGAGGATAACAAGATTGCCTCCGAGCAGCCTCGGGCAAGGGGGCCAAATAAGGCGGATTGGTTCCCCTTAACCATTATCGAGGTAGATTTACAGACCTACCGTTAGCTCTTCGATATTCTTGGGAGCGTAAGGCTTAGGGTTCCCAGGGCTGAAGAGGTCCCAAGTGCCTTGGGGCCAAAAAAAGTAACTTTTAATAATGAACACCTACTACTGGGGGTAAGATTTTTGAAATCCCAGTTGGCAAACTCCAAGAGGGGGTGAATTAGAAATTAAAATTTTAGATTCAACAACTAGAATACTTGTACAATGAATATAGAAAGAGAAAATAAAACACAGAAATACAACACTCAATTTTTATAGTAGTTCGACAATTTATCTACGTCTTCTCGGTTGAATCCACTCACATCGAGGATCATTAACAACTTGTTTATACGAGTCAAGTGAAACCCAAAACAACTCATTTTTTCACAGGTGAAGTGTAACCTCACAAAAATGACTTTCTTTTGAATGGGTGAAGTGCAACCCAATACAATAGTTCTTCTTATCATAGGTGAAGAGAAACCCACAATTAATTCACAGGAATTAATTTGAACAACTCTCTAAAAGAGTGAATATTCAATACGAATAATTTTTCTCACTAGAAATTAAATACAGAGAATAAGAATGAGAGAATAAAAGAATATTTTTAGGAGAATGTTTTCTTGCTTTGATCAGTCGTTCTTAATGCACACCAATAATCTGTTTGTCTTCAAAACTTGTTGTTTATATATTTGCAATAATTTCTTCACAACAACTCACTTTACTTGCATTAATGACGACATGTATGTCTCTGAACTAGCCGTTATAGACTTAATTTTCAGAAGGGTATCGATACGTTTGAGTTACTGAGCCTGAAGGTATCAATACGGTTGCCATTGTACCAAAACATATTGACGCAAAAATGATGAAGTCCGTCATGAAGGTGCTTGATCCAAGCCTTAGGGTATCGATATGTTTGTGCCTTGGTGAGCTTTCTTGACGCTTTGACTTCATTTTTCTCACCTGAAAAAATGTACAAAAATCTTTCCAAAGACCAAGTGAAATATTTGTTCTTATAACATTAAAATCAACATATATATGCTTAATATTCACTTGTTTTTGGCATCATCAAAAATCAAGAATAAAATACGGATCAATATGCCATAAATTTTATGTTAATATTTACGGCATCAATTTTTCATAAACATATGAATATATTATCATCAAAAATATCTTGAAGCTATCAATCTCCCTCTTTTTTTATGATGACAAAATATATGCATATAATAAATGTATTAATTCTCCTCTTTTTTATCAACAAGCAAAGAAGGGAAACAAAGTTATTCTCCCCCTTAATATGCATAAAAAAAATGTCACCCAATATAAAAATAAATATAAGAACATAATATTCCAAAATTCAATACCTAGCATAAAGTAACTAAATTCCATCAAAAGGAACATATCATCCATATCATCTATAAGCACATATCATCAAAAATATCATAAAAAATGTCTTAGTCAGAATCAATAGGTGCGGACTAGATTTTGATCCAGTAGCGAAAAAAGGACGCGGATCCGATCAAGTAAGACGTGAAGCTGAAGGAGTAGAACGAGGAGGAGATGCCTCAGGATGAAAAGGTCGAAAATACGCATGAGGAGGCGACTGACGACCTGTATATAGAGGACGATATCCATAGAATGATCTTGGAACAATCCCAACTAAATGTCGTAATTGAGCAATCTCACCGACCAATCTTTCCTCAACTTCCTCCAACTTCGCTTGTGTAACAGTATCATGAATAAATACCTCATCCTTTACTTTCTCTACCATCTTTCCTATAGTGTGCATCACCTGAAATACTTCGTTCATGCTTGTGTCAAATTTTTGCACAGTCATCATAACAGTCGACTCTAGAGTAGCAAAACTGTCAAGGAGTCGATCAATCATGTACTCTAAAGTGGTTGCAGGAAGAGCTAGAGTCACAGAGCTGCTAGGCTGAGAAGTGGTAGAAAGACTTGCTGAAGAGGGTGGAGGAACAAGTGTGGCCTGGGTCTGCTGTGCTGGAGGAGGAACAGAAAGTGAAGGCTCTTGCTTCTGCTGCTCTGACTGCTGCTCAGGTTGCTACTGAGGCTGCTGCTGTGGTTGCTGCTCAAGCTATTGTTGCTCCACTCCAAAACCTGAAGGAATATCACCCTGATCACCCTCTATACCAATATCATCCACTCGAATAGGAGGACCACCAACCTGCTTCAGCATCCACACAGCCAGAGCCTGCTGCTTATAGCCCATCTTCCCAAGAGTGATCTCGCTAAGCATGCTCGATGGTGGAGACTTCTTATTATCTACCCCAACCAATGCATCTAGGGCTACCCTCCGAATCAACTCCGAGATAGGAAACCCATAATACAGGTTATATTTTTGCGAGGCACCTCGAGCTATGCTAATAATCATCCAGTATGCGAGGTTCAGTCTCTGATGGCTCATAATCCTCTCTATCCATCATATGTCTTCAATAGACATCTCAGCAAATTTTCCTTAATGAACATTCATATTATGTGCAATAATAAGATGTAAAATCTGTTCGTTCAACTGTAGTTTGGATGGTTTATTTTCAATAACCTGTAAATCAACATTTTTAAATATAATCCTACAGGCTTCTACAGGATTAAATACAGATGGGATGTAGTGTTCTCCCTCAAAAAGCATCCTAAACTGCTCATATATAAATTCTTTGTCAATAACAAATCCAATACCCGTAACCCATGTCTGAAACTTCATGACCATATTTTTACCAGTATCCGGGTCTTTAGTATCGAGGTTCGAATAAAACAACCTAACTAACTCTGGGTAGAACTCCCCCTTGATACTTAGAAACGGTAACCAACCAAAGTATGTAAACTGATGCATATAAGAAAATCGCATTTTATCCAAGAGTTCGAAATCAATTACCCGACCAGGAGTCACGATTCTGATAGCAAAATGGGTGAAAAATCATTTCTATTATTTGATGGAAGTGAATCCCCATGGATTCGGTTCTTGAAGAATGATGACCGAAGAAGATTCCGGAGTTTTATGTTTTCGACGATCTGATAGTGCGGGAACCTTTATTCGTAGAGGCATTTTGGAGAGAAAATGATGAAGATGACGGTTATGGAGATTAAGAGAAAAGATAGAGAGTGTTTTGAAAGTGTAAAGAAGACAGTTTTGAAAAAAATGAGAAGAACGGTTTCAAAGATATTTAGGAGAGAGAGACTGTTATAAAGGCTGTTTTAGGGAGATAAAAAAATTAAATTTGAAAGGTTGAAGAAGATGAAGGGATTTGACAGTTGAAATTCGTGCCTTAAGTCAAAACGACGTAGTTTTAGGCTTCTAAGAGGTAAACGTGTTGATACGATTTAAAACATATCGATATATTTTGATGTTATCGCCAAAAACATGTCATAAAGGTATCAATACGTTTGAGAAAAACTCAAACGTGTCAATACGTTGAGTCCATAATCACGAAATCTCTATCTCGAAGTTGTCGATACCTTTTTCAAAGGTATCAATACGTTTGGGCAAAATTCCAGCACCTCTTAATCATGTCGATACGATAAAGGAAACGTGTCGATACTCGAACTGGGGTATCGATACGTTAAAGTAAAATCAACGAGAACATTTAAGAAAAACTCAAACGTGTCGATATATTTAAGAAGGATTCATCAAGCACGTTTCGAAACAAATGAAAACATATTGAAACAGGGCTAAAGATTTCGGTACAAAGGTGAATTTTAACTAAAAATACTCAAACATATTCAAATATTTATGCTCAAAAACATGTATAACATGAAATATGTCAAATTGAAAATCGACAAATATCATAAAGCATATTAAAACATATTCAATCAATATACATAATGCCAAGATTATTTCTCAAATAGCAGAATCGAGTTTTATCCAAAGATTTTATGAAAATGTCTACTAATTGATTCTCGATATTAACATATTCAATATATACATCATTCTTTTGTATATGATCTCGAATAAAATGGTGTCGTATCTCAATATACTTAGTACGAGAATGATGTACGGGATTTCTAGTTATTTTATGGCACTTATGTTATCACAAATGATTGGAATCCTATCAAAATGCAACCCATAATCTAATAATTGATACTTAATCTACAAGAGTTGTGCACAACAACTACTTACGGATATGTATTCAGCCTCAGTGGTATATAAAGCAACTGAATTTTACTTTTTACTCATCTAAGTGACTAACACATTCCCTAGAAAATGACAAGCACCACTTGTACTTCTCCTATCAATTTTGTAACCCCCAAAATTTGCATCCGAATAGCCTTTCGGATCAAATGAACCATCTTTAGGATAAAATAATCTCAAGTTAGGTGTGCCTTTAAGATAACAAAAAATTCTTTTTACGGGACTCAAGTGTGATTCCTTGGGGTTTGCCTGAAAACGTGCACAAACACATATACTATACAAGATGTCAGGGCTAGATGCAATGAGATATAACAATGAATCTATCATGCCTCTATAAAGCTTAAGGTCTACACCCTTACCCTGCTCATCTTTATCTAAAGAGGTGGACAAACTCATAGGTGTGTCCACGTATTTTTCATCTAGAAGGTCGAATTTCTTTAATAAATCTTTTACATATTTAGATTGGGAGATGTAAATACCATATAAAGTTTGTTTAATTTGTAAACCCCAAAAGAAATTTAAGTCTTCCATCATACTCATTTCAAATTCATTTATCATTAAATTTTAAAAATTCTTCACATAATAAATCATTTGTGCTACCAAAAATAATATCATCAACATATATTTACACAATGAGTATATCATTTTCTTTTGATTTTATAAAAAATATTTTGTCAACACTCCCCATATCAAAATTGTTTTCTAATAAAAATTTACTAAGCCTCTCATACCAAGCCTAGGAGCTTACTTCAAACCATAGAGGGTTTTAGTTAATTTGAAAACATGATTTGAAAATTTTTGACTTTTAAAACCAGGAGATTGTTCAACATACACTTCCTCATTTAGAAAACCATTTAGAAAAGCACTTTTTACATCCATTTGAAAAAGTTTAAAGTTTTTAAAACATGCAAAAGCTAAGAGGATTCGAATAGCTTCTAATTTTGTCATGAGAGCATATATTTCATCATAGTCTATCCCTTTCTCTTGGTTATAGCCTTGAGCAACGTGCCTAGCTTTATTTTTAACAATATTACCATGCTCATCTAACCTATTTCTAAATACCCATTTAGTGTCAATGATGGAATGATTACTAGGTCTTGGAACTAAGTCCCAAACTTGGTTCCTTTGAAACTGATTTAGTTCCTCTTGCATTGTCATGATCCACTCCTCATCCATTAATGCATCATCTATTTTGTTTGGCTCTAAATAAGACACAAATGCAAGGTTTTGCATTTTCTCAAGATTTTGAGAAAGCTCTCTAGATGCCCTTCTAGTTCTAATTTCTTGAGAGAGATCACCAATGATTAACTCTCTGGGATGATGAGATGCATACTTCCAAGCCTTTGGAAGTTCCCTATAATGAGACTCTATATGCTCTTCATGCTTATCATTTGGGTTCTCACTTAGCCTCAATTCATTCAACTTATCAGTTACTTCTATCTCATCATTTTTTTCTTCAGCAAGCATTTTCAACATCTCAGGTTCTAACTCATTAAATATAACATGCAAATATTCTTCAACAACCTGAGTTCTCTTGTTATGAACTCTATATGCTTTGATCATTTTCTAAATAGGTCCACAATGCCTGAATATTTTATTTTATAACCAAGAATCATCATACATCACTTATAAGCAAATAGAAGATTCGACATCCAATTTATTTAGCTCATCACATAGACATCTCCTGTCCTAGAAGCATGAAAAATCTTTCTACTAGCATGACATGCATCTTTTGCAAATCTCACATTATAACCTATGTCACATAGTTAGGATATGCTAAGCAAATTATATTTCAGACCATCAATTAGCAACACATCAGAGATTGTGATGTTATTTACCTTAATGGTGCTAATCCCAATGACTTTGCCTCTGTTGTTATCTCCAAAGATCACATCCTTTCCTTTCTTCTTCGAGAGATGCATGAAAAGCTTTATATTGCTTGTCATGTGCCTTGAACACCCACTGTCAAGGAACCACTTGACTTTCTTATCCAAGCTTTTCTGTTTTTGCTCCTGTAAGAATAATGATCATTTACTTTGGTACCCATTTAACTTTGAGTCCATAAATGTTAGTCCTAAGTTTTGGAACAACTTCATCAACCTTAAAAACCTTAGGAATCCAAATTAATTTTGGACCCTTATAGGTTTTATTCATAATGGAACATTTGTTGATGTAATGTCCTCTTCTACAACAATAATCACATATAACAGAAAGTTGACTTGACTGGATGCTTTAACAAAATAGTTTGAAAGAGATTTTTGTTTAATACTAGATTTGTATCCTATTCCAACCTTGTCAAAAATTAATCTTTGACTACCAAGAATTTTATCCAAAGCATCTCTTCCTAAAGTGAATTTTGTCAAGATTCCTTGTAACTTACAGATTTCATCATTTAATTCTTTATTCTTGACTTTTAATACATTCAATTTAGATTCACATTTGCATATGAATTTTCTAAAATTTAATGTATCATTCTCCTTAGTTAAATCTAAAACTCTCTTCTTGTCTTCCTTATACTTAATACATAATTTCTCAAAACCAGATTTTAATATTTTATACAGATCAAGCAACTCATCAAGTATCAAATTATTTTCACTGTTAGAGCATGAATCATAATATTCAGAGGAGGATTTGGATTGTACCTTATCATCTACCTTTGTCATAAGGTAGAGATTTGCTTGTTCATGATCAGAGGCTGAAGAGCTCTCTTCACTGGAAGAATCATCCCATATAACTTTCATAGCTTTCTTCTTTTTTCAGTTTTTTTTGTCTTTTCTATTGGGACATTCTGGTCTAGTATGTCCAGGCTTCTTGCATTCATAGCAGATAATTTCCTTTTCTTTTTCCTTATCTTTATTCTTTCTGAATTTTTTTGGTTACTCCTCTTTCTGGAAATCTTTTCTTTTCCAGTTCTTCTTTCTGAATTTGTCTCTTCTGAACATTTTCTTCATTCTCTTAGCCATCAGCAAAAATTCATCCTCTTCTGATGTAGTCTCTGTGCTCTCATCATCTTCTTCATTTCTTTAGAGCAATATTATTCTTTCCATTTTCTCTGTCATCCTACTCTCTTCTCTGTGCTTCCAGATCGTATGTCATCAATGAGCCCAGCAATTCTTCAAGTGGGAGCTTGCTGAGGTCGTGAGCTTCTCTAATAGCTGTCACCTTTGCTTCCCAAGTTTTTGGCAAACTCCTCAGTATCTTTGTTACTATCTCTGCATTGGATTATGTCCTGTCAAGAGCTTTAATTCCATTTAAAATGTCAGTAAAGTGTGTGTACATATCTTTGATGGACTCATGAGGTTTTATTATGAAAAGCTAATAGTCATGAACCAACATGCTTATTTTAGAGTCTTTGACTCTATTGGGTCCCTCGTGTGTTACTTTAAGCATATCCTATATTGCTTTGGCTGTGTCACAGCCAGACACACAGTTGTATTCGGACCTATCTAAGGCACAATACAAAATGTTCATGGCTTTTCCATTTAGTTGAAACAAATTTTTCTCATCTGGAGTCCAATCTATTTTAGGTTTCAACTTTCTCTCTTTAGTGTTTTCATCTAAGGTCATAGGAAAACTATATCCATCCTCTATTATGGTGACAATATCAAAGTCTAATGTACTAAGGTATATCTGCATACGTTTCTTCTAATATGCATAATCAAATCTATTGAAAAATGGAGGTCTATTTGTAGACTGAACCTCTATCATATATAAATGGATGTTGGAAGATGTGACTATAGTGATCTACTCCTCACAGGTATTTAATCCTATATGTATGAGTGAAGCTCTGATACCAATTGATGGCCCAATTGACAAACCAATAAGGGGGTGAATTAGAGATAAAAAAATTTAAATTCAAATATTAGAATGCTTGTGCAATGAATATGGAAAGTGAAAATAAAACACAAAAATGCAACACTCAATTTTTATAGTAGTTTGAAAATTTGTTTACGTTCACTCTTATCAGATGAATCCACTCACACCGAGGATCACTAACAACTTATTTATACGGGTCAAGTGAAATCCAAAATAACTCCTTCTTTCACGGGTAAAGGATAACCTCACAAAATAATTTTTTTTGAACGGGTGAAGTGCAATCCAATACAAAAGTTCTTTTTATCATAGGTGAAAAGAAACCCATAATTAATTCATAAAAATTAATTACAACAACTCTCTAAAAGAGTGAATATTCAATATGAATAATTTCTCTCACTAGAAATTAAATACAGAGAATAAAAATGAGAGAATAAATGAATATTTTTAGGAGAATGTTTCTTGCTTTGATCAGTTGTTCTTAATGCACATCGATCACCTTTTGTCTTCAAAACTTGTTGTTTATATATCTGCAATAATTTCTCCATAATAGCTATCTTTTCTTGCATTAATGGCGGCATTGAATATCTCTGAACTAGCCGTTACAGACTTGATTTTTGCAAGGGTATCGATACGTGTCTATTAGTATACATATTGAATACTTAACTATTATAACTGATAGAACAAGATATAATAACAATAAACTTTAAGCAAT
>JAVXUL010159575.1:0-13475 GCA_035590515.1 Trichilia minutiflora | reverse complement strand
ATTTAAACAATTTAATCAAACAAATCATTTGTTCAATAACAAAACAATTTGCTCATCATCAAAAACACATAGGTCAATAATACCCTCCATCTTTAATTGAATAAAGTACATATTTATCAATATAACTGACATCAGTATAGTGTCCTCCCCTAGACAGAAAAACCATAGAAATAATACTATGAAGGATTTTACATTGTACGAAAAGGATCAAGTTCTGATGTGTATATCATCCCTCCGGTCTGAGTTCATCATCTTCCATTGGATTCAGTATATAGGAAGTTGGCAACCCCACAAAATCGAAAAAATTAGATGAACCATACCAAACTGTACCTCTATTAGGCACATTTAAAGTGTTGTTCAGGATTTTTGGATCAAAGAATATATTAACCCTAGCAACTCGGGAGGTGATGGAAGGGAGTTCATCATCGAACACTAGATTATTGTAAAATATCCTGACCAACCTAGGATAAGTTGGCTCCTGTAGATTCAGCAAGTGATTCCAACCTAGATATTCTAATGACCCATCAACATTGAAGGTTTTCATCATTTTGCTATCAATTATACGGCCTGGGTTAACCTCTTTATCTTTGAACTTTTCCTCATATTGCCTAGCCATATCCAACGAAGAGAAGTTGTCAGTATCATACCTTATTTTGGACCTATCAACTGTTACTTTACCTTTACCCTTATGTTTCTTCGCAGAATCTACCATTTGATTGACTAGGGCTTCTGATTCAAGTGGAGATGAGTGTTGGAATTGCTGTTAAAAACTTAGACACAACATCAGAGGATGAATGAAAATGCAAATTTTAATTAAAACGGATTAAAAATGAATTAATTATAGATCTCTTAAATTTTAGAGTTTTTGAATTTTCAGAGACGGATTTCAAGATACTGTAACGCAAAAAGGTTATGAGTGGTTATAGTAGTTCGTTAAGGGTTGATAGTGATTGGGAATGGAGTAATTTGATGGGGGAATAATGAATTAAGCTGGGGTTTAAGAGAGAAGTGATAGTAAAAGTTTCAAAGTGGAAGTGAGATGGGACGGTATTGAAGAATAGTCAACCGATGAATGGGGTGGGTATTTTTGCACAAAACTCATGAATTTTGATCGACCAATTAAATACATTCAGTCGACCGAGGGCCAGGCCCAGGCCAAAATAAAAGTAATCAATACAAATTGGTCGATCATATAGATATTTTCAGTTGATCGATTTTCCCTCGGTGAATTTTGTTCGCCAGTTGGTTCATATGCCATGTTCGAAAGTTCACTTTCGAACACGGCAAACAATAATAATTTCAGACAAGATGTAAATTCCCAATCATCAGAAATTGGTTTTCTGTTTGTGTTCGAAAGTGAACTTTTGAACACGGCATATGAAAATGTTCGAAAGTTCACTTGTTTTCTTTGTTCAAAAGTACACTTTCGAATAAAGAAAGATAAATAACTTTCGAACAAGGGATTAATTAGTCTGAAGCGTACATTTTTTGGTTTAGTTAGTTCACATTTTTATGATATGTTTTCATTTCGAAAAGCAAACCACAGAAACTACTTAATTTTATATTTTTTAATTGCATGGAACCAATAACAAGTATGTATTATCTGAAAAAACAATGAATATGAATCAAAATGTTTACATTCAACATAGAAGGTAAATATAAATGAAACCAAAATCGGTTAATCACAAAGTTTAGCTAAACAACTCATGGAATAACATTTGTTTTCATTTTGATATAGCCGACACATTTCTCAATGGCAATCCTATACGATTGGAAACTAAGCGTGTAGACTTCATAGTAGAAAAGGAACTAATCTTGTAGACTGTATCTTCAAATCTACAACAATAAAGTAAAAGCACAAAAATTAGCAAGAAATTATAAATACAATATGCATTAAATCATAACAAACATTATTTAACAACATTCACATAATAATCAACAATAACATCTTATAGAATGATCAATGGGTCGAACGAAGGGGGATTGACATTTTACACATGGCACGATTGTATCCCACACCATGACACCTACTACAATGCTTCGTAACAACATCTTCTCCCTAAGAGAGGATACCTTATTTTTTTGGACGGTCTGTCAGCGCTCTAACTCGTGGTGCCTTAACAACCATTTTGCTCACTTTAATTAGCACGACCTAGTCTGACTCATTACTTACTGTATAGATACACTATGCATATGCTAACAGCAGCGATTCATGGATATAGAACTGCGAGCACAACAAATTACGATTATATCTTGTCTTTCTGTACACTGTAAGGGCATGCGAACATGGTAATTACTGTAAATCCAATTTTTTACAACTGCATGTCTTCACTCTAATGCCAACTAACTCGTCCTTTCCTTTTATTTTAACCAAAAACTCGAACTTGGATACTGGTAACACATCATATACCTTAAACTTTTCTAATTCATTGTCAACAACTTCTTATGCTGCATCAGTTAAATAGGCATCTTTTACATTGGCTAGCTCCCTTCGTTCATAGAACTAACGCTGCAGCACGTATCTTATAAACTCAATCAATAATATAATAGGGAGATGACGTGCATGTCTTAACAAAGCATTAATACTTTCAGCAATATTGGTGGTCATCATATCGTATCGTCGGGATGGAAAATGTGATCTAGTCCACCTATGAAACCCAATTTCATTCTCTAGGTAGTTAACAACATTCGCATGTATTGCCCTCAATTTCTTAATATACCTAGTGAATTCAGAAAACTAATATGCTTTAGCAGCAAGAAAATAGGCTTGCTTGAAACGCTCCATCGTTCGGGTCGGCAAATAAAATTTGCCTTTGATATTTTCAACAACATGATAAATACAGAAACCATGAGTTGCTTTGAGGAAAACCAAACTAATCCCCTTCTCGATACTGTAGTGTCGATTTAAAATGAAGACCAAATTGTCTATCGAGCCAAAGGACTATCGAAGTTTCGTGAAGAACCATTCCCATAATGCATCATTTTTTGAATCAATAATTCCAAAAGCCACTAGATGTATCTGTTTATTGTTGTCAACTGCTACTGCAACCAATAATGTGCCACGAAATTGTCCTTTCAAAAATGTACCATCAATGGTAATAATAGAATGAATGGTTGTGCGAACCACCCGAATGCAGACCCCAATAGCCATAAAAAAGTATAAAAAATGGTCTTCATTGTCCCGCTCTATAACTGCCACCGTACTTGGATTTCGCTCTTGCAACACATGACAGTACTTGACCAATATCTGAAAAGACTTCTCTGGATCCTCGCACATGAGTCTAAGTGCTCCTTCCTTACCAAACCAAACCTTACGATATGATACCTGAAATCCATACTCTTTTTGGATGTCGTCTATAATATTTTACAGAGTGTAAACACGACTAGCATCCATAAACTTGTCCGGCACTATCAAGGTAATAATACTGCTAGATACTTGGCGATGTCCATCATGTAGTTCTTCGTTTACACAAGTATGCATCAAATCTGAATCTAAGCGAGTAACTTGAAAATAAAGATCGTTACCAGCCTTGGTAGCTCGCATACGCCATTTGCATGAATCTACTGCACATCTCAATTCATATAGATTTGTGGTGGATTTATAAGTCTTCAGTTCAACGTGCCTTCTAATTGCCATTAAGCTTATCCTCCATTTTAATTCCTGTTTCGTAACATAAACTTGCCCAACATAGACATTATCGTTATCATTTGCATATGCGGTATCCTGCATAATTGTGGATATCGCTGTAGGAATAGACAGTAAATACTGCGTGATTGTATCTTCGTTCACTGAAATTGTCATTGAGCTATCGGGATTATGTAGCATATCATTAACATATCCTGATCGATTGGATTCTTCTTCACAATTATTTAATCCAACTTCACAATCAAAGAAAAATCAGGAGTATCATATTGTTGTGGAATGTGAATAACACTGTCGGTAGTGATCTCATTACCTCTATTGGTATCTTCAAATCGTGGTGAGATGGTATAGTTCAATTGATTGCTACCACGAGAAGACATAAACAGGTGTTCGTCAGATACTCTCGTGCATTGTATTGTTCACTCTCCTGGATTTACAAGTTCAATTGTGATTATTAGCGGACATTGTCCTCTTCCACCATTTATGTAAATACTGTTGACAGTAATGAAGCCTTGAAAGTCTGCTTCTGAAAGAATATCAGTAAGCATAAGTGGTAGAATCCTCGGTTGTACGATCTCTATATAGTATATGCATAGTTAAAAGTTAATTCCTCCGGATTTATCTCTAATAAGGAGTGTAACATCTGAATAAACTGTTGTAATGTTGTTGCGGTGTCCACACACACACATCTTATAGAGCCTCCCGTGTAAGACTCTGGGGTATTTATCAGTCATATCTGCAATATCAAACAAACCATTAAATGTCTGAATATATATTACAACTCTCACTTTCAAATACGTGTTCAATACTACACGTATTTTGAAAACAACACCAACTTAATACATTTTAAAGGACGTTTTCATTCATGGTATATTCTACACTTAGAACTTAATTTTATTACATAACCCTATGTTTTAAAACTTTTATAGAATCAAGTAAAAAGACCACGTTCTAATAAAACACATTTTCGGACATGTTCTACACATGTACTTTCGAACAAGTTTTATGTACACTTTTCGAACACATTCTGCACATACACCTTCGAACACATTCAACATATACACTTTTGAACAAGTTATAATCCTACACTTTCGAACACTTTCTCGAAATACAATTTCGAACAAGTTATAATACTTCACTTTCAAATATGTTCTAATTCAACAGTTTCGAACGCGACATGAAACTACACTTTCGAACATGTTATAAACGTAACGTTCGAACATGTTATACACCTACCTTTCGAACATTTAAGAAATTATGCTTTCGAACTATTATTAAAGTGACATACTTTCGAACATAGTGCTATGCGATACTTTCGAACATAGAGAATAGATAATGTTTTTAGTTTAAATAGTTTCAGGCATTTCGTTAAATCATTGGCAAATCGTCGGCGACGTGTATTTGGTCCACAACACATAAGTTTATCTACAATACCAACAACTGAATCTATAATCTACAACAACCTACGGTTATTTAGTTACGAAAACTTAAATTTACAATCTTTAAGATGGAACTCACTAAATTTTTCGTATTTGGTCCGTCCAATATATAATTGGAATGTCTGAAATCAATCCCAAAAATATAGGTTGAGATATACCTTCACCAAGTAATCATTTGGATTTACGAAACACGTTGCCTGTAGTTTTTTTAAATTTTTAAATGGGAAGGGTAAATTTGTCAGAATGCTTATTAAATAGTTTTCTTTGTTAACGTTTTTTCACTAAGGTCATTTTGGTAAACAAACTTAAAAAGATGATTATTCCCGTACATTTTTCAATTTACGAAGGAGATAGCCTTCTATCTTATAAATTATATTAGTATGGGTATTTTTATTTTTTTTTATATAAGTAAAAAATCCTAATCTATCGAATTACGGACACGAAATCAACATCAAAGGAATAATTTAAATAAAATTTATGATATGACTCCTTAGGTACTTTAACAAAAAGAATCTTAGGATGAAAATTGAACCTGAATTACGAAATCCACACATAAGTTCGTCCCCAACTGTCAAGTCACCCTAGGGAGGCTACCTACTTTCATCTTATAGATTATATTAATATCCGTGATGCGATGAGGCATATTTTCTTATAATAAAAATGTCATTTAGTTATGTAATATGAGAAAAGACTTGTTAATTTGAGAGCAAAATTTTTGCATGTATATGACAGTGTGACACAATTATAGCATAAGTTACTATGAAGAATTATGAATAGAATTCATATGATGCTTTTTTTATTTTTCACATAAAATTTTTTCCCTTCTTATTCTTTTAGAAAATTTTCGTGAAGAGAGTTCTTTATTGATTATATTTTCTATAATATTAATACTGTTAAGATAGTATTTACTAAGAGTTTTTGTTTTTATTAATACTATATTTGAAATTTGTAAATTAAAAAAAAGAAAAAGGAAGAAGATGAAGAAGATATTTAACTCTTGGGAAGGTTACTCCTGCCACCCTTCCAAAGGGTAATTGGCAAGTGAATCCAATGTAAATTGAGTTGACATCATTACATTAGAATAGGGAGTAGCAAGATACTTTGCCTTGACCTATCCTATCCTTACTATTTATAAGCAATCGAAGCGAGAATTAGGTCTCGTTTTTTGTAAACATGTGGAAATCATGCATTCGCTATATCGCCTAGTTTTAATATGCATGATCAACTTACGCGTGTTTTTTATTTGCTAGGCCAAACCGCCCGATGTTTTGAATTTGTCCCTTGTTTCTGGTTTTTTTGCTCAACGTCTCTTATATGCCACATAAAATCCAATAAAAGTATGCTCTTCTCGCTATTCTCTTTTTGACAGTCACTGATTATGCAATTGAAGAAATACTCTGTTATTCTCTGTCTTATCTAGAGATTGTCCTTCTTAACAAGGACTGTTCTCTAACTAGAGCATTGATGACATCATCTAATGGCTCTCTTCGTCTTAAAGCAGGTAACTCTGTTAGTATTCTTTTTTGTTGATGGAAGAAGCGATACTGTCCTTTAAAATTTTAAATTAACATGACAATGGTCCTTTATAAAAAAAAAAAAGGAAAATAGGAACGAGGGATTTATCAAATACCAAGGAACAACATATGTTCTTGTTTGATAAAATCATGAAACATTAGGGACTCTGATGTTATTAATCCATCAGAAGGTTTAAGAATTAAGACGGACTTCACTTTTTTACCCTTCCAGCGAAAGTAATTCTCTCTCTTGGAACGATTCTGCTGTGCTTGTGGCTCCTCGTAGCTGTAGCTCCCGCGCACTACACTCCTACCCTCAAGCAATGGACTTAAAATCATTTCTTCTGCCTTCTATTCCATATAATCTATTCACAATTCTAAGTCCACTTCTTTCTTGTTCTCTTCTTGATTTTCCTCATTCTCTTCTGTTCTTTCAATGGCTGTTACAGTTGCCGATGCTGTTGATTACTTGTCTCTTGAAGCTATCCCTCTTTTGCTGGACTCAATTTTTCTTCATTATGAATTCGGGCGCTTTTGAAAATGTCGGTATGTTTTTTTCATCTGTCGTTGAGATACTACTCTGAGAGATATCTGAATAAGCTTGTACAAAATTTTGGTATTTGTTTGCGCTTTTCTTCTGGGTTCACTTTATTTTGGATAAAATTTTGATCTTTCTTTGTGTATTTGATTAGCGGGTATTTCATATTTTACTGCGCTTTTAGCATTTCAACTATGTTTAAATTACGTAGCTGGCAGCCTTGTGTTTTGTTTGTTTGCTTTCTATTTGGTAGATGATTGTATTATACTTTAGAACAAAAATATTTGGCCTTTTGATCATTCATTGTGCTACGGTTTTCTGTTTTTTTTTTCCTTTTTCTTTTTTTTTCTTTTCTTTTTTTTTTTTTGTGTAGGAGAATGATCTTGCGGAACTGGAGAGAACTGTGGAGCCCACGTGGCCGAAGTTGGTGGAGCCATTGGAGAAGATTAAAGATCGATTATCTATTGTTTGGATATTAATCAATCGTATTAAGTCCGTTAAGGACAATGCTGAACTCCGTTCCGCCATTGGAGATGTTCAGGTACATGGCTTATCACGAAACTGAATATATAACCCATGCATGTATGTGTCTGTTTGATTGAATTTTGGAAATACATGCAACTGGAATTGTCAAATTTGTGTCTTAATATTAGTTTTTAGTGATAGGATGATCGAACCTTGTTGTGCAGTGCTATGGTAAATTAGCTCGGTTGTATCTATTGTAAGATGATTCAAATTTTTTCTGGTGGTAGTAAGATATTCACTAAATGGCTATCTAAATTGATAAATTTGTTTATTTTCATGATCTTGGTCTCACTTTTTGATGCACATATTATATGGTTTGGTTTTCAGTCAGAGAAGGTGAAATTTGACCTAAGGATGGAGCAAAGCAAAACCCCATATATAGCACGTTCAAGGCTATTCGAGAGTCTTCTGACTGGAATTCATTGAGTGAGGCTTGCAAACGTGTATTGGAATGTGAGTATATTAAATTTTTGTATGTCCTGAGAGTAGAAAATGTTTTTTTTTCCTTTTTTATGTTTTATTTTTTTCTTTTTAACTACACATTCGGATGTGCTTCTAGTTTGGTCCAGAGTATATGTAAGTTCATGCACAATTGCCAATTAATGGTTACTTCTAAAAAGAGGGTTGGCTTTTGCTGAGTGTGTAGTTAATATTCATCTAAGTGATGAAGTTTGGAAAAAACTCTATAATTGAAGGTTGATTCATTAAATTACAAATTGATACTTTAATGGTACCTCTAGTAAGCATTTTATTTTTAAGTTTCACGCAACCTAAACCTCACCCGTGCACCATGCCACATACACAAACAAAAATTAAATGAAATTCCCTCTCCAAGGTTGGCGTGAGGGGGATTTGATCCCTCTACTCATTGACAATTAATTATTTGTATAATTAAATCTTCATTGTTTTCTTTTGCCAATGTGCTTCCATTCTGGAAATATTGTCTAAATGGTATTTGCACTATATTTCATCTGAATAGAGACCATCTTCATCTTCTTTCACACTCTCTTTCTCTTCCTCTCTTGTAATGTATTAAAATTAACCACAAAAAGCAAAAGAGGAGGTTATTGTTATCTGCGGAAACATCATAAAAATAATAAGAGTTTTATAAACAGGTGGATTATTAATAATAATAATAATAATAATAATAATAATAATTGCATTCTGGAAAATCTGAGTGGCATTATGTGGATGTGTCAGTGTAACATTGCATATGCAAAGTAGAATTGATAAAATATGTTGTAGGACAAATAAAACCTAAGTCATTAATGCCAATATATAAACTAAAGGAAGAAATAACATTAAATTTCGAAAAATAGTTTACCAAATTATTTTACGATTGATTATAAACTGTTAAATAGCCTGATCCAATTTTGATTAGTAAAACATTGATATTAAAGGTTAGACATAAATTATTCATAAAAACAATTATGCCATAGTGAAAGTTTGTTATATTTAAAAAAATATTTGACCATCCTTTCTCTAATGTTGGCTTGAGTGGATGTAAATGTGCTCATAAAACCAAAATTATGCCCTTGGTTCTATTCTTGTTTCTACTTAGAACTCTGTGTTCTCATACTAGATCTGAAGGGAAAGTTTGCGCCTGAATCTTTTTTGAGTGAACTTGTTAGTTGGAAAAAGTTTGAGTGCGAAGAGTTTGATGAATACTTCTGGTACTTTTGTTGAACTGCTCAAACTAGCTGTTATTTGGCTGTTAAAACAGATAAAATGATCATTTAACATTTTTGAAATAAAATGTAGCAAAACAGTAACGTTTTGAATTTTCTATTTGCTGCGATTTAAGTAGTTGTTGCCCATAAGAAGTTGTTGCTTATCATGGGGAAAATTACTTTTTGTGTTTCATAAGAGGTCATTGTTCTCTTGGTTTCTTGTTATTTGATTTATCTTTTTCTTCTAGATTTTCAGCAGCCCAATGAATCATGTCATGTAGCAGTAGCAACTTGGGTTCAGAATTAGTTACTTAGGATGACCCACCTGACACATGCACAATCAAACTTGAATAGCATCTGTATGGCTTATTATCATTGTCATCTTGTGTTCTCATTGATCCCTTCTGTCTTTACACCTCTATTGGCAATCATATGTCTTCTTGACATTCATTAATAGATAAACCATTCCAAAGACTTTCATGCTATACTTTTAAAATGCCTGTACTTCTCACAATAATTTATCCCTAGGGGAGGCACGTCTTAATGTGTTGCATATTTTCTTGATTTGTCTTATGCATCTGGCAAATTCTTTTGCAGATTTGTGGAATCTTTGTTCTAAAAAAGACCCTTCACATGTATTTTATCATTACCTTTAGAAAAGGCTTTGACACCATGTGCATTCATTATCTTCACCTTCTCCTCCTCTTCTTTCTTTGGAGACTCAAAGAGCCTGAAAACAGGAAGTTCCATGATTTGGGTACCAAGAAACGTCATATTGGTTAATTGTTTTATTTCAGCTCACTTTGTTCTATCCCCTCCAGTTTATCATTGTAGTCTGAGAATAGATGGTACATGCCCAAGAATCAATCTTTCCCTGGTATTGGTGCTATAATTTTATGTTGGTGCTCTCTTTTATGAAATTTGGCAGTTTATTTTTAAATTATGATGTCACTGTATGAAATTGGGCTTAAGGGAAAAAGAGGAGAAAAAAGAGTACTGAAAAAAGTGTATACATTTGTTGTTTCCTGTTTTTATTGGCCATGATTTGATGCAGAAAATGTTTGTAAGATGTTTGTCAATATGATGTGTAATGCGTCATAGCTACCCATGTAGAAAAGATTTTTAATTTAGAATGTGTTTTCCTTTGATTTCTTATGTTGCATAAATACTAAAGTTTACTATTGCGTTATATGGCTGATGCATTTTCTATTTTACTTGTCCAGGTCAAATAAAGCAAGCAGTTCTTAATGGTATTTCTCTTGAAGATGATAAAAGAGACCAATTTAACAAAATTCAACAGGTTTGTCTGGAGCATTAATAAAATTCATTTCCATTATATTGAATAGCCTGCTGAATGATACTTGTAAACTAAGAGTAACAAGCAAACGAAACTGACTTGGCTATGTTACATCAATATACCATTATAGCTAATAACACAGAATTTGAAGCGTTTTACAAAAAAAAATTATTCTGACACTAAAATTGGAACTCTAACTAAGAATCTCTAACACAAAAGGTGAATCTCCAACTTAAAAATTCTAACACGCAACTTAAAATCTGGGCAAACTAATGCAAACTGATATAAAGAAAAAGAAGAAAACGTTGAAATTAAATAGTGGAACAGGACAATGTGTACCGAATCTCGATAACATTGAGCACCTCTGACCAAGAAAATAAATTAAAATGAACTCAAAGGATTGACTAGCTCACAAAACTGCCTTCTGTACAAGGAAAAATGTTGCAAAAATGAGTTTTCAAAATTAATTAAAACTTTATCCTAATAACCATTTTGTTCGTTTTCAGAAACAATACCCAATACTAGAAAATTATTTTTAACAAACATTGTTGATAATCATTTCGGTTCTTAAAAACACCATTTTCAAAAACACTATTTTAAAACCATTACAAAAGCACTGTAGTAACCGATGTTAAGCCTAAACATTAGATAGTTGGCTGATATTTACTCTTGTTTTTAATTTGGTTTGGTGAGTAAATGACATTTTTTACTCCTCTATTGTTCAAATTTGTATAACGGTGTCAATGAAATAGTACTTGTGCAATATCTTTTCAAAAATTATTATAGTTATGTTTTGAAAGATGTTGTAACCATTAATATTGAGCCAAATATTTGGTAGTTGGCTAATATTTACCCTGTTGATGATGATTGACTTGCTAATTGGCTTTTTGTTTATATTAATTGCAGGAACTGGCAGAACTTTCTAAAAGGTTTCAAGAGAACGTCTTGGATGCAACAAAAAATTTTCAAAAATTATAAACAGAGAAGAAAGAAATTGTTGTCTGCAACTGCTCTTCATTTGGCTGCTCAAAGAGCAGTGTCTGAGGTACATAATGTCAAATTTTAGTATGTTTCTTCATCCCTTTCATTAATCAAGTCAATTACAGCTACTCCTTTTCCTTTTTGCTGTTACTTGCTCTGTGTAATACTAGGGATGTAAAAATGCAACTGCTGAGAATGGGCCATGGATGTTTACATTGGATGCTCCAAGTTGTTTCTCTGTGATGCTTCATGCACAAATTGTGCGTTGCGTGAGGAAATTTATAGAGCTGATGTAACTCTTGCTTCCAGTGGTGATTTGGATAATACGTGAGTCATTGACCAGATGTTGAAGCTTAGGTTGGAAAAGGCTAAGCTTCTCGGTTACAGTAATTATGCTGAGGTATTAGTCATTTGTATGTTAATATAATACTTTCTTTCAATAGGCTTAATGAGCCATCTGTTATCACGTATGCATGGCAACCAAAATGGCTACTGTTGATAAAGCATTAGAGCTGCTTGAAAAGCTTTACAGCGCTCCTGGAACCCTGCAGTTAAAGGTATTTCCTTAGAAATAATCTTTGAATATGGTTGCTATGCTATGTTGCATGATCTTTGAAAATTTAGATAAAATGTATGTAACTGTCAAAAAAAACCTTATTAAGAGGTGGTTTGGTTATTTTCAATATTTGAATGTCTTTAATATCTCAATGATAATTATGATACATACAAACACATATAGCTATCTATAGGTAAATGACAGATTGGCAGATATAGATAGGCATACTTGCATGCTTTTTTTGTGCAATATCCTAACATATATTTGATTTGGTATAACTTAGTGCACTGTAACTTCTATTACTATTTGCTTGACATAGATTGTTTATGATATCTTTGTTTAATGTTCGAATTCAAATTTATACCGTCTTTAAAGAAAAAGTGTTGCTTTAATAGTATTTAAAATTTATTTTCATGGCTTTACCAAATTTTGCAACTTAATTGATAGATAACAAAGACATTAAAAGTTTTGCTAAAATTCAAGGTGCATTAGAAGCTGATGAGCTGACCCCTTGGGACATAAGCTACTGGACAGAGAGAGTTCGGGAATCAAAATATGACATCAATGAGGTTGGATCTCCTTCACTTTCTCTTTCTCACTCTTCTTGTGTTCTGCAATCTTGCAAAATACGTAATTTTCTTTTGCGTGTTATCAGCTTCGCACCTTTTTACTTTGCTAATTTTGTTTGTGTTTTTTTGTTCCTTACATAAGATCTCAGCATTTGGTGGAAAGACTTATGTGTATACTGATTTTAATTTTACGGGAAGAATGTGGCCCATATTTCTCATTGCCAAAAGTTTTGCACGGCCTTTTCAAAATTTCTAAGTTTGAAGTTGACATTGAGCCAGCTGACAGACTTGTTACTGTAATTTATATCCAACTTTTTCATTCATAATCTGCTCTGTTGACTGTGTAGAGTCTCTTGATCCTCAACCTGCAAACACATGCTTATTATTTAACAGGTTTGGAACAATGATTTCAAATTCTATCGTGTCAAAAATTCATCTGGCTTCCCCACTGCATATTTCTATTTTGATCCATATTCTCATCCATCTGAGAAACAGAAAGGTGCATGGGTGAGTAAGGTTGTTTCGAGAAGTCATTCGTTGGCTCACAATGGTGCTCCGGTGAGGCTACCTATTGTCGACATGGTGTGCAACCAAACACTGCCAATTGGGGAGAAGCCAAGTCTTATGACCTTCAATGAGGTGAGTTTCTGATTCTGAACATGATACTTTTTTTTTTCTATAAGTTAGTGTCTTCAGCTGCCTGGTTATTTGATCTATGTCCATCATGAGTAATATGTTTATAT
>JAVXUL010159564.1:0-13476 GCA_035590515.1 Trichilia minutiflora | reverse complement strand
AATTAATTTAAAGACACTCTTTTAATCAAATATTGATTTTTTAAAGAAAATATATTTTTCATGCATTAAACGATTTTTTATCTTCTGATTGGGATAACTCTTTAGTTAATCTCAATTGAGTAAAAAAGGGGATCTATTTTACTAATCATCATCCTAAAATATCAATTTCCAAAGCCTTAACATTTTAATTTATATTTAATTCTTATTTGATAATTTTTTCTTTAAAATCAATCCGACACTTGTTCTACCTTTACTATTGAATTTCTTCTATTGGATATTGACTTGGACATAACCAATTGAACTCTTGAAAAAAACACTCCCTATAGATACGATACTTAGACTCATTAGACTATTCTATAATAAGACTACCTATACTTAAGTACAAAATCTAATTGAGATCAAGTGCTATTTATGGTGTTGAACTCTACACACTATAATAATCTTACCAATCTCAAAATATCTAGAAAACAAATTGGCTACAGGGGTGTTGCTTTGACAATCAGATCGTAATTTTACCCAATTAGTCAGAAAATATCGTAACTCTCTCAATACTTATCCAATTCGAGGACTGTTTGTGGCATGATCATCTAGATGTTACAAGCTTTCATATGGTACTCATCGGTGCAAATTTTGATACTTCTACAGTAATTATATCCAAAATTACCAAAATACCCTTAGTCTATTTCTATTCACTTCACGCCTTAATTAACACTTCAATCATATATTTATATGTATACCTTATAATTCAGTTATTACACACTTATACAAGATGAATAGTATAACAAGTAACATCTGGGCATATATTTTTGAAGAAAACAAAAATACCCCTTATGGATAAAATGATAAAATATCCTCAAGCTAACATACGGGATATTACAAGTTATTAAATGAATTTTTATGGAATATCCTGAAGGAACCAAAGGATGGAAGATATGATGCCATGATGGCAGACAAGAGAAATACATAGTGAGCAAAGACATAAAATTTTTAGAATATAAGACAACGATCAATGAACCAGAATATGAGACAAGTAGTTATGATTCTTAAGACAAGAACAGTAGAGTTTTGTTTGAGTTAAAGCAGATTCAAAGAAAGGGTGTTATAACTAACTCTGAATCCCAAACAGAAGTATAAAGACTTTTGCTGGTGAAGTTACTGACTTTGAAAGTAAAAAGAATCAGTAAGAGGTAACTGTAGATTACTAACTAATAAGAGATAGAGCCAAAAAGATTGTCAAATCACCATGAAATTATGGTTATGTAGACTTGGTAGCTTATGCACTCTCCTCACTGTAGAAGAAATATGATAACTTGATTTTTATCAAGTTATTTCTATTTGATTTATGCTATTTTTTGTGTCAATTCTGGTGTGTTTTTATGTTTTTGTGAGTTTAAATATGTGTAGGTTGTAAGAGAAAATTTTGTGAAGAAAGCATAGATTTTGTTAAGCTTAAAGATGCATTGAGCTAGTTCCTCCCGATGCAGCGGATTCTAGAAAGCTAATTTCCCGATGCAGTGAAATCTGGAAGTCTATTTTCCCTATGTAACGAGATATCTCTCTATGTAGCGAAGATAGAGTTTGATGCAGTAGACATATTCACGATATAGCGAGAGCCTGAACCCAGTTTCTGAAAAATTTCTACCCAATCCCTGATGTAGCAAGATAATTCTCGTTGCATCAGCGTGAGTGCCAAATGCAGCTGGAAGAAACCCGATGCAGCAAGAATTTTTTATTTAAGTCAAACTTCTAAATTTTTATTATAAATAGAGTTCCTAGGGCTTCGTGCTAAGAGAGGACGATCGCCAACACTCTTGAAAGAGAGAGAAACATTATATTTGGTATAGAATCCAAGAAAAACACAAGAGAATTGAAGAGAAAGAGAGGCAGAAAATGTAACATCCTGGTCCGATAAGGGCGAAAATTGGCATTGGGGCGAGGGAGCTTGAGTAAGGAGCGACTTCTGACAGGCTTTTAGGATGACAGAGATGAACCAAATCCCACATCAGAATGAGAAAGAAAGTTATTGGGCTATTTATGTAGAGTTGGAACCAAATTGTCAACAAGGCCTTTTGGGATGGGTGGTGATTTAACTCCAAGAACTACGCAGTTAAGCGTGCTTAGAGGAGAGCAGTACCAAGATGGGTAACCTCTTGGAAAGTCCTCGGATACCCATTCCAAGAGTAAAATCGTAAGGCCTCAAGGGTTGGGCCAAAGCAGACAATATTATTGACAGACTTGGATTAGACGTTACAATTGGTATCAGAGCCAACTCTTCTCTAGTACGATAATGGTGGTTCGGGGATGAACCAGGCAAAAACGGGTGGACCTGTAACATCCCGATCCGATGAGGGCGGGATGTGGCACCGGGGCTAAGGAGCCTGAGCAAGAAACGATTTCTGGTACGCTTCTAGGACGGCAAGGATGAACAAAATCCCACATCGAAATGAGAGAGAAAGTTACTAGGCTATATATATAGAGTTGGAACCAAATTATCAACAAGGCCTTTTGGGATGGGTGGTTGGTTAACTCCAAGAACTACGCAGTTAAGCGTGCTTGGAGGATAGCAGTACCAAGATAGGTGACCTTTTGGGAAGTCCTCGGATACCCATTCCAAGAACAAAATCGTGAAGCCTCAAGGGTTGGGCCAAAGTGGATAATATTATTGACAGACTTGGACCGAGCGTTACAGAAAACCAGTTTGACGAGACAGAATTTTCTAAATTGAGTTTGTTATTTTTATTTCTTTTCTCCAGAATGCTAATGTTAATATCTTCTGTTCTTCTTATGAATTCTTTGAACATCATGAGTGACTAATTCTTTTCATGCTTAAGGCCTAGAAGAAACTCTTGTGATATATATTTGGAACTTGTTTTGGATTAATAAAGTTTTATTCATAAATTTATTTGTGTTCCTTGTGCATAAGCTTTCTTTTTAACTGGCCATTAAATTGAATGATTTTATATGTATATTTTCTGGACTTAGAAAAGGGAGAAAAATATACTTTTGAACTAAGAAAACACAACTTAGGAGTTAATACATTGGAAGATTGTTAACAACTAAGTAGCCAAATTAGGTTGGATCTCAATGAGTGATTAATTGAACTTGATTGAATAGGAATATTAGTTAAGTATATGAATTATATTATTTTATTAAGGTCTCGAAAGAGGGAATAAAAGAATAAAAGGACCTAGGTTAATAAATTTTGATAGGATGAGTTAAGCCAAAACAGTGGACAAATCTAGTGAGCAAGAGTGGATTCGACCCCCCTAAGCCCGTTATCATCAGATTTATCCTCATCACATAGTATAAATTTTAGTTTCGTAGTAGTTGTTAGAATTAATTTATTTTTTTTGTTAGTTTAAATAATTTTCGTAATTTTAATTGCAGTAATTAACGTTTTAATAATTATTAATCCTCGTGAAAATGATATCCTACTTTTTTTTACTATAAAACTCAACACTGTGCGCTTGCGATTTTTTACATTTGATTTTGTGCATTTATTTAAATGGTGGGCAACATAGATGGTGGTAGACCAACCAATGTAGAGAAAGCAATGGCAAGTTCAGAAGTTGAAAATAAGTATAAAGTTATATGTGAGAAAATGAGATCCTTAGAGAAAAATAAAACTTGGCTATTGGTTAAAAAATCAAAAGGAAGGAAGGTTATAGATTAAAAATAGATATTTAAAAAGAAGGATGAGGTAAATGGCTCACTGAGGTTTAGAGTAAGGCTTATGGTAAAGGGATTTACATAGGAAGAGGGTGTTGATTATTCTAAAATATCCTCATTTATTGTAAGGCATCTGTTTATTAGATTATTGCTAAGCATTGTAGCTATTTTTTACCTTAAATTGGAGCAAATAGATGTGAAGACTGTCTTTTTATATAATAATCTAGATGAGAAGATTTTGATATGGCAACCAGATTGCTTTGTTGAAAAAGGAACAAATGAAATGGTTTGTTTGCTGAAGAAGTTTCTATATGAACTTAGACAATAGAACTTGGAATTTTATAATTCATGAAAAGAATTGGTTATCTAAAAAATGCTTATGATCAATGTATCTACTTTAAAAGAGAGAATATTTGTAACATGGTATTTCTGCTCTTGTATGTAGACGATATGTTGATAGTTAATAAAATAAAAGGCAAGTTAAATGAACTGAAGAAAGTGCAAAATTCTACTTTTGAGATGAAAGACCTGGGTGTAGCAAAAAGAATACTTGGAATTAAAATTATTAAAGAAAGACACATAGGCTTGATTAAGTTATCATAGGAGAAACATTTCATGAGAGTGTTGAGTAAATTCAATATGGAAAACTTATAAATTATGAAGGTTCCTTTGACAGCTCACTTTAAATTTTCAAAGAAACAATGTCCATGACTGATAATAAGAAGGAAGAGATGAAGAAGACTCCATATGCGAGTGCTGTAGGTAATTTTATGTATGGAATGGTTAGTACTCATTCTGATTTGGATTTTTCAATGATTGTGGTTAGCAGATTTATCAGTAATCCAAGGAACACACATTAGAGGGCTGTCAAGTGAATTTTGAGATATGTCAAAGGCACTATAAGTAGCTATTTAATGTTAGGCAAAAAAAAAGGTAAACTAGTTTAATTTTGCAGTAGATATGGGTAAAAAGAGGACTCTAACGAGGTTTTTTTTCATGTTTAAGGGTTGCACTATCAACTAGAAAGCGTCTCTGCAACATATGCTTAGCTTGTCAATAACTGAAGCAGAGTATATGGCCTTGGTTGAACCTATTAAAGAATGTTCTGGTTGCGGGGACTTATGGAAAAGTTAAAGCTCAGGAATGAAGTGGCAAAATTCTTTAGTGATAATCAGATTGCAATCTTATTGTCAAAACATCAAAGTCATCATAAAAGGACCAAACATATAAATGTGAGGCTGCACTTCATAAGGGATATTCTATCAGAGGGAAAAATGAAAGTGTTAAAGGTACATATGTCTAAAAAATGTAACAGATGCATTAACTAAATGTGTTACTGTTAAAAAGTTCAAGTTATGTTTAGGGCTGATAAATATGAAAGATGATGTAGAAGCTGAGAAATATAAAGATTAAGGAAGTGTATGCTCAAGAGCAGAAAGTTAGCTATAATGAAGACTATGGGGAAGGAGTGGTGAAGTAATTTGCTAATTAATAAATCAAAGTAGAATTTGTGGGAATATGATTCATTAACAACAAATTAGTTAACAATGTAATTAGTCATCAAAAGGATTATAATAGTCTTTTTAATGGGATTGGTTTATTAAGTTAGTTTTTTCTATTTTTCATTGCAACTTTTCTTAGAAAGTTACCAGGCTAGTGTGTTTAGCCAGAGAGGTTGAAAGAAATTGATATAAGGCATGACATTTGATTTAGAAAAATGACTAGGAAAAGAAAGAAAGAAAATAAAAGGATATAAGGCATGACCCTTGATTTAAAAAACCGACTAGAAAAAGAAAGAAAGAAAATAAAAGGCATTTCTTCTATTTTTCTTTTAGATTTCCTTGCTTATCTTCTTTCTTGCATCTTATTTTAGATTGGTTTGATTATAGCAAGCTTTTTATGCTCTTTTCTTTTCTTTTCTTTTTTGTGTCTTTTGTATTTGTCATGGAGAATTTTCAGTAAGGTGGGAGAGATCTTTTTGGTTTGTTTTGTGTATTTGCACTGAAGGTTGAGTTTGGTTGCTCAAATCATTTTGACAAAATTAATAAATTTTTTAAATCATTTTTTATTTAATAATTTTTTTAACTTTTTTTATGAATTTTAAAATTTTAAATCTTAAATTAACTGATATTTATTTAGTTTTAGTTTTGTACACTCCACCATATTCTAACTCTATCTTATTTATTTTATCTTAAGTATTAAAGTCAATATTAAAAGTATATCTGTCTTTTATAACTTGAATCTTATTAGTATCAAATTATTAAAAAATGCTTACCATTTTATTAGCTATAAAGTAATTTGTTGAAGATTCAAATTTGCGATCTTAACTCTGATAATTGATGATTATGAGTAGGTAGAATTAATTATTATTAATTAGTTGCATGTTAGTCATGTGAATTTTCAACAATTATTATTGTTATGTGAATTTTATTAAAAGAATTTAATAAAATTAATTGGTTATTATCGTAGAATCCATTCTAAATTTATAAGATTTATAGGATATAAGAGAAAATATATGGTTAGGGTGTTGTTGAGACATAAAGTAAATAGAAATGAATTAGGGATATTTTGATAATTTAGATATAATTACTGTATTAGTATCAAAATTTGTACTAATTGATACTAGATGAAAGCTTGTACCATTTGGGGTATCATGCCACAAACAATGCTTAAATTAGTTAAGTATTAAAAAGTTATACCTCTTTTCACTAAATTCGTAAAATCGTGGGTTGATTTCAAAATAGTACACTTATAATAGTAGTATTTTTTGTATGTTTTGAGATCAGTAGAAGGCTCACAATGTGTAAAGTCCAACACCATAAACGACACTCAATTTGGATAAGAAATGACAGAGTTAGAACGTTTTTTGTGAAAAATCAGATGATAAACAGTCAAAAACGAATAAACATGAAAATTCATGATGCGAAGAACCTCACAAAAGGGATTAAAAATCTCAAAAATGAAACAAGGTGACAAATAGAGCCCACTATGAAGATGGATAGCAAAACAGAGATTGGGACGCAAAACAGGACGCAATATGATAATTTTGCCCCCGAAATAACAATTTTGTCCTAAAATGATAGTTTCGTCCATATATGATTTATAAAATAATAATTTTGTCCCTAATGTCTATAAATATGCCTTAAGTGTTCATTTTTCCAAGGGAATAGGAAAGAGGGAGAGAGAAAAGAGAGGAGAGAGATTATTATTCCAACCATCACTTCGCGCGCATATGTCGGATTGATGCACTGCTTGTGCCATTAAACTTGTGTCAACGAGAAAAATCAGATTCTAATCACAGAATACCGAAAAAGTTGTCAAAACAATATCCAAAACTCCATTGTAGCTTTGATGAAATCTTTGTTTTTTTCACAATTCAACATAAAAAATCAAGATTTTTACCTCATAAAGGTCGGATAAACTTTTGATGAATAGTTTCTCACTATAAAATCTATTTTTTCATGAATTTAAGTGAGTGATATAGGTTAGATTCATGCTTTGATTAATCTTAGCTGTTTGGCTTGAATTTTTATTGTAAGTGATAACATTAACTTATTAGTATGAATTTTGAGTGTTTGTAATATGGGATATATTAGGCTTAAAAGTTAAAAAAGATTGGTCAGGAGCACTTATCATGCTAAGTATTCGATGAAATGTCTAAGTAGTTGTAGGTATCGACATATTATTAATTCAATAGTTAGAAATATTGCTATGAACAATGCAATGCATGATATAATAATTAATTATGAAAACTTTATAATGAGATATATATAATTGCATAAAATATAAGAAGATATTTAGGTTGTATTTCAATTGTTTGATAAAATATTTAAATGATATATTGATTAATGTATTAATAATGAACGACTTGAGATATTTTGTGACATGAGTTGTGGGATCCACAGACCATTCTTTTGATGTACGTATGTATGATCAAGGCCAATGAAACCAACTATGATTTTTAGCATGTGAAATTTGATTTATATTATTATGACAAGACAATGATAATGTTGATTTGATGATCATGGTAATGATTTTTATGTGAGTATAGTTGGAGAGCTAATGTTTTAGTTGTCAATATTGATTTTGAGCTTGTATGTTTATATTTGATATATATTGACTTGATGGCCTTACGAGTCAATGCGTGTTATTTCGAGCTTGTGTGTTGATGACCTTGATGTAGTCTTATGTGTCTATGGATTTGCCATATGAAATTTGATTTATATTAATCATGAATGAATTATGGGTATGCAGATATGAGTGTAAACTTTGTGGTATAATGATGAGATGCGTGAGAGTTCATGATTATGATAGGATACGTAAGGGTCCTCTTAAGGTGACAATTTAATATCGACTATGCTTGATGCCTGTTCTTAAGGGCGACGACCTTAGAGAGAATAGGGTATTGAGTATCTATTCTTGTGGGTCAATTGATAATAATCTTAAAGAGAGAGGGGGGTTGGGGGGGTTGGGATCCAATATTGATCATACTTTGATATCTATTTGTGAGGGTGACGGCCTAACAATCGATGAAAGTATCGAAGTCCTACTCTTGTGAATAATGGACTTAGAGAGAATAGAGTATTAAAGATCTATTTGTGAGAATGGTACATCAGTGTGTATATAATAATATGGCTTAAGTGGTTAAAAATATGATTATGTGGAGCTATATGTATAATTATATAACTGATATTAATATACATTTTGGTTTATATTAGATGGTATATGTATTTATAATTATGTGGTTATCTAGATTTGATTGATTATTAATAAATATGTTAATTCGATTTGGATGTTTTATTAGTACATGCATTATTGCGTAATTGGGTTTGGATTAATTATGGATAATTGAATGAATTATCATTGCTCATATTCAATATAGGAGAATGAATTATTGTGGTCATAACTAGGCCAAGTGGATTGGATAATTGAATTTGGAATTGTATATAGGTGATGGTTAAATCGTGAAATGTGAGTTGTGGATGAAAATGATTAGAATGATGGTTGGATTGAGATGAGGATGAATGAATGTAGGTTGGCTAGAATGAGATGAGAAGTGATAGTGAAGAAGAGAATGAGAAAAAGATTATGGTTCTTGTTGATTCCTAATAAGATTAATTATGACATATCATGAGACAAGCGTATACATTGTAAATAAGATGTATTGGTTAATTAATGTGTATTTGTTGCATACATGTTGATTTTGTGATTATATAACTGATGCTATTTTGATTATATTATCAAATTGTTTTAGATTATAGGTCGAATGACTTACTCACTGGACTTATTAGCTCACTACTTTACAGTTTTTAGTTTTGTGAGTCTATCTCAATTACCAGGCTTCTCTATAACACTGTAGTCCTAATTTGTTGTATGTCTAGACTTTTTACGGAGATATAATTATTTTGTATAACCATAGCATTGATTCATTATTATGGACTTGAAGTATTTTTTTATGTATGACTATGAATTGGTTGAGCATGTAACAGCTAGACCAGCTCGGGTGTCCCTCATAGGTTAGGGTTCGTCTTACAGAGGGGAGATCGTGACAATTATCACTAATCTTATATAAAATTTGATAATGTTTTATTTAGATGACAATTATACAAAAATAGTTACTTCCCTCTCTTTTTGTTAAATTTATTTTTCACAACCACCTTTATACTCTAATATACAATAATAAAATTTTATATAATTATTATTTTTTATTATTAAAATACAAATCTAGTTAATATTATAAATAAAATAATTAAATATTTTATATATTATTTTAATTATTTATTCTTATTTTATATTTAGTTATTATTTATAATGAATTATAAGCATCACGTCCTGATCCTATGATAAAAATCATGGTAATCACAACGAGTTCTAGAAGTACATTCTATCAACTTAGAATGGACCTCCAAAATACCCAAAGCCTTAAATCTATTTTTGAAAACATTTCTCTTCTTTCTCTTTCTCTCTCTTTTTTTTTTAATAAGAAAATCTATCTATATCAAGTTTATAAAATATAAAGAAGATGTGATTTCAAATATTTTTTATCATGTTCAGAAAATAATTCATAATACAAATAATTTACACAACTCTAATGGACACAACTTATAAAACTGTGAGTCAAGTTTAAAAAGATACTTGAGTTTTCAAAATCTTTATTTCAATCACCACTCAATCTCTCAACCAATCCTCGATGCATCTGAAACTGAATTATAAGGGAATGAGTATACAATCATATACTCAATGAGTGAACATATAAATTACTAAAATTTCATCTACAATCATTTCATATGGGTATAATACTAAAATATATTACAATTACAGTCAAACTAAACCATACTCGGCCATCTAGCCTTAATTCATATCCGATCTCAATAGGATCATTCATCGAAATGATCTCCACCTAGATTCGCTTGAGCTACAACACTGTAGTAGTTGTCAATTATATCATTTTGTCTTTATAGACCATATCATCTCATACACATCAATATATGGATTCAAACGAAATCTATATAAACTACAGTTATTATAATATTAATAATTACTAGTAGAACCATCATCGTTCAATAATCATACCATAAATAATATAAAATCAGAATCATAAATAATATCGTTTATCTAAGCAAGCATTGAGCCTCCAAAGTCTTATAATCATATTAATAGCAGTACTAACACATTAATCAATATTAATCTATCGTATCCATAAATATAAAGCCTATAACATATATATAAATAAACATATTCAAATTACTCTGAATATCAATTTCTTCAAGTTTGTTAGATCCTATCTATCACTACTTCAGACTATATGACTGATCCTTACCCTTTAGTAAATATTCTCAATCATTAGTGTATATGGCCCTTAACGTCAATAGCTCACAAAGTCGTTCACATTTAATAAACACACACAAAAAAAAAAAAAAAAAAGATTGACACCCAAGTGTATCACAAGAAATCTCAGCACACAAAACTGTTATTTTATATATATATATATATATATATAAAAGTACAGAAATCGCACATAAAACTCGTATAATTATTGGCTCACAAAACTACATAACAAACAATATATATACATTATCAATTTACGTCCAATTAGCAACACACATGCCAATTTATCATCTTATTGTATACCATAATATGTATAACATATATATACAATTTATTTTATTTATTAGTTATCAACAATTATACTAAAACATATTTTCAGACGCGCCTTTAATGAATGAATTAGAACAGTATACAAAACAAGGGTATTTATGTCATCACAGCTTTATAACTGAATTAACAGATTTTCAAACATTGTTCTCCTCCTCCAATAGCTCCAAGATGTTCTCTTCCTTGCTGTTTTCATCCACTTGCAGATTTAGTTGGATCATCTTCTAACAATTGATAAATTATAGTATTAAAGTGTTTTAAAAATATATAATAATTAACCATAATAGTTGAAAGTATTGTTAGTTTAAAAAATAGTATCTATGTGCCGATAATAAATTTTATTATTAAAATTTTATAACAACAATAACCATAATAAATATATGTTTAAATTAATCATGTGCTAACAAGTAAGAGTATATCATTTATTTAAAATTAATAATAAAAAAATGGATTCTTGAACTCCTTTAGTATTCATGTCACATCGAGATATTACAAAAGAAAAAAAATGTAAATTTAATTAAAAGTATAATATAAAAATAAATTACCTTGAGAAAAAATTTGATGCTCTACATGCTGGATGAATAAAATTTTAATTTTAGTGTAATAACAAGGAGACAATCAAGTGATAATTGATAAACTATGGTTTATAAAAAGTATTTCTTTCAAAGTAACGAGTTTACAATGACAATTCTAAAAAAAAAACATTAATATATCCTGATTTGATTATTTTATAAACTGCTTTTAAAAACAATTATTCCATACTTCTAAAAGCTATTGCGAGAATTCACAAAAATTATAAAACTATTACTTTAAAAAACTTTTTATCAAATATAAATTTAATTCAAAATTATAAAGTTCTTAACCTTTACTTTGTTGGTTATGAAATGGAAACGTTTCTCACAAGCAAAACTTGCTCCAATTGAAGGGACAAGAATATGTACTTGACATATTTCTTTAAACTTCTTGAGGAAAAAAAAAGACTGATTTATTATTTCCCAATATTTCTTCTCAGTAAAAAGGTGGACAAGCAAAGATTCAATTAAATTTCGGATGGTGAATGAAACGTAGCTAATCTATTGATTACACTTATATTAATTTTATTAATTATTGCCAAAATTAACCCAAAATTAACTTATAAAACTTCAAATTTTGTAAATTAAGTAGACGTATTTTGAATTATATAATAAGTCTAAAAATTAATCCGTGATTTAAAAAAAAAAATGGAGATAACATCTATATTTGGTTGTTAAACTAGATTTATTGGGTTCAGTTATAATTTAGAATTGAAAATTAAAGTGAACCAGATTGTTTTAGAATTGAAAATAGCAAAAGAATTTTAGCCTCTTGAATGAAGGTTTTTTTTGTTTTTTTTTTGCTTTGTAGATTAGTAAGAAGGAAACCTTCGTTGCAAGTAAAATCTCCCCGTCCATTATCTTTAAAGGGTAAAACATATTTAATTTCTCTTTTTTTCTAAATAAGTCAAAATATTCAAGTTTTGTCCCAATCGACAAACCTCGTCCGATTAATTTTTATGAAAATATTAATTGAGCATATTACCGTCTAAAGATCCTATTTAAATCATAAATAATTATTTAGAATCGAATTCAAAAAATATGTCTAAATCATATATCTTAAATTCAATCTATCATCATTATACTATATTCATAGATGATATTTAATTTCTCTTTGCTCAATCTATCGATATAAAAACCGATTGCTTTCTTCTTCTTACCAATATTTCCCTTTATCAAAAAGTCGAATATAAAAGATTCCTTTCTTATATGTTTTTAATGTAAATAGTAAAAGGAAGTTAGCCTTTGAGTTAGTGGGAGGAGGAAACTACGGCCACTTCACGTGCTAGTGAAAGAAAAAGGACAAAAGTTTATTACATGGGCAATAAAAATTAGACAAATTCATAGTGAGTACACAAATCGATCATCGGCCTTTTAGTAAACCAATAAAATTTAACGCTTCTAAAGGGTAAAATATCTTTTTTTTTTCATTAATGTTTCATTATTTCCCTACCTTTTCAAAAATTATCTGATATCTTTTTGTATTTTTAATTTTATTTTTGAAAATTTTGAATTAAACCAAATTAAATCTTATAATTTATGAGGATAAAATTAAAAAATAAGGAAGTATCCAATAATTTTTTAAAAAAGTAGGAGGATAATAATATATTAGACCAAAAAATAGGGGAGAAACCATAGTGCACTTCTTCTAAATTATATAAATTAAACCGTAGTGTAAAGATATATATTAATTATATAAAATTTATTTAAATTTGTGATTAGTCACTAAATAATTAATAATAAATTTTTATTAAAAGTTTTATTGCTAAAAGTTATACTTACGTATGCAAATTCAACTATTATAACATCGACTTAAAACATTCTAATTGAAAAAGATATCAAATAAATTTGAAGAATATTTTGACTGAACCTTAAGTGTTAAGGAACTTAAAAGGTGGAATGTTACGATTTTAGGCCTCCAAGTACTTGATTAAACTTGATAAACAAATCAACAAACACAAGATTCGAAAAAACAAGAAATGAAGAAGAAAGATAAATGCAGAAAAATGAAAAACAGAAAACAATCACAAGCAAGCCTTTTAACGTGGTTCGATTCAAAATGAATCTACATCCACGGATG
>JAVXUL010159554.1:0-13476 GCA_035590515.1 Trichilia minutiflora | reverse complement strand
CATTTTTGGGCATTTAAAGAATAAAAAGAAAAACATTTATAAATATTTGCATATTCTTTCATTTATAAAGAAAACAACATCTAAATAAAGAAATAACATAAAAGAGTGTCCACTCACTACTTAGGGAGGGTGTACACTCCCTAATTCCCCTCGTTCCTCGGCGATTCATGCAAGTACCTCAATCTCGAACCGTCGCCAAACCACACACATAAAATTACTATCAATATACGTTCCAATATGTATAAAAGTTTAAATGCATGCAATGCACACTAATCCTAGGTTTCTAACATTCGGATCACTACGCGTAACCGTCTAAAATCCCCGTTAAACATCTAATTATCTAATTAATATTGACACGGACCCACATTATAGCTAAAATGACTCATTTTGATTAATATACGTGATTCCGACTAGTGGGTCCCATGTATTTACCAAAACAGTAACCAAAGTTACTATTTATGCTTACTAAAATTTTTGAAATTATAATTCTAGTTTCCTACGGCTTCTACGACTTCTCTACAACCCATATTACGTGTTAAAACTAAAAATACAAGTGTTAAATCTATTAAAATCTATTCGGATGAACAGTGAAACCCATACGAATCAAAATGCATAAAATTATGAAATAAACATGCAGACGGGTTAGAAACAAAGTTACGAATCTCGTGATATAATCGATTTACTCCGATTTTGCCTCTAAATCGAAAAGCCCCAAATTCAAAGCCGAAACCCTATCTCTCCAAACCCAATGCTACGCTTCAAATGTCAAATCGAAGTCATCCACGAGTTCAAGGAGTCGAATGTGATCTTGTGGCGAAGAGAAATCAAAGAAAAGATAAAAATTTGGGTGTAGGTGCATGTGGAGCAGAGAGAGCAATATGAAGAGAGGAGGAGAAGAGAAAAAGAGATAAAGGAAGAAAAACCATGAAAATATGACCCCCTGACCCCTATTTATAGAAAAAGGGCAAAATTACCAATTTGCCCTTAAATTTTCTTAAGGAAAAAGCTTCTAGAAGAGAGTAAAATCATCAATTCGCACCGATTCGATCGAACGAATCGAAGTTCATTCGAACGAATTACCCCCTTCAATCGAACAAATCCCTATTTTGTTCGAACAAATCCTTTGACATCTACAAAAGTTAGAGAGCTTCCAAATTACCGATCGAACGAATCCTCATTCGTTTGAACGAACCAACACTTCGATCGAACGAATGACTCCTTCGATCGAACGAAGTCCAATTCGATCGAATGAATCCCCTTATTCGTTCGAATGAAACTGAAGCCACAAATTTTCCAGAGAGTCCTCAAAATTTTGGTCGAACGAATCATCTATTCGGTCGATCAAACCCGTCAAAAATTAAAATCTCACTTTAATACTCCCCAAATTAGAAAATACCATTAGGATCCCACTCAAAATAAACCTTACTTTTAATGTTGTTGAGGTCCCTGCGTTTACGACCCCAAAACTCTATCTTAACCAATCAAATCCTCAATCTAAGTTACGAAATCGCACTCACAAGCACACGGTATATGAGATGGATGCAAATGTACGAACAGTAAAAATATAAAATGATCATTATGCCCTTGGGATTTAAGCACGGGGCTTACATATACACCATATGAACTATATGCATCTATATCAGATAATAATTATGATGTCTTAGGTCTAAGGAATATGTTGCACACTAGTACAATCAAATGACGATTCATTGATTGTATACATTCTTTGTGATTTATCATTTCTATAATCACGTTCAAAAAACAATTCTTTAATTATTAATCTACACTAATATCCTGATTGCATAACTATTATATCGCCCATATTATTATCATCTCATGATATTCATCAGAGACATTCAATATACTTACTATGCAATATTGACACCAAGTCAATACTGCATATGTAGTGAACAATTTATATAATCTAATTATCAGGACATTCATATATATACTCAATTCATTAATATGATAAAAAGAGAAAACAGCATATATATATATAAACAGAAATAATTTTTTTATTAATATACATATATAATACATACACACACACACACACATATATACAGTATACCCTGAAAATGATAACACGAATGATTTTTAAGACATATTATATCAACATTTTCCATGCGCATTATTACAATGGTTATTCATATCATATGACGTTATACCATGATTTGCTTCATTCCTCTCCTCTTAAAAAGAATTTATCCTTAAATCATTACCTATATTAAAAGAACTCAAATCAGTAACATTAAAAGTAGCAATTACATTATACTCACTCAGTAAATCAGCTTATAAATATTGTCATTAATACACTCTAAGACTTGGAAAATGTCATCTCCTCTTGGATGCAATTTAGAATGTCTTTGCATTAAAAATCTCTCTTTTCTTATATGCAACCAAACCCAATCTCCGGATTCAAAAACTAGTTTTTGATGTCCCTTATTAGCTTGTTTTACATACTGTTTCATACTTTGCTCAATGTTAAGTCTTGATTTTTCGTGAATCTGCCACAAATTTAACTTTCTTTTTATCATAATTAACTCGCTCAACTATAGGGAAAAGAGATAAATTCAATGGAGTTAATTGATTAAATCAATACATAATTTCAAATAGAGCAAATTTAGTAGCAGAATGAACAATACAATTATAAGTAAATTCAACATGTGGTAAACAATCTTCCCATATATTAATGTTCTTTTTAATAACAACCCTTAACAAAGTAGACAATGTTCAATTTACTACTTTACTTTGACCATCAGTTTGCGAGTGACAACTAGTAATAAATAGTAATTTAGTACCTAACTTATACCATAAAGTCTTCGAGAAGTAACTTAAGAACTTAGCATCTTTATCCGAAACAATTGTTCTAGGTATACCATGTAATCACACAATCTTCCTAAAGAACAAATCAACAACATGCGAGGCATCATCCATTTTGTGATGTGGAATAAAGTGTACCATATTAAAAAATCTATCCATAACCATAAAAATTGAATCTATACCATGTTTAGTCTTAAGCAATCCTGACATAAAGTCCATCAAAATATCAATCCAAGACTTACAGGGAATGGGAAGTGGCGTGTATAAACCGTGGGGTGCATTTATCATCTTGCTTACCCATATATTGAAGTCTCAGTTGGCAAACTCAAAGAGGAAAGTGAATTGGAGATTTATAATTTTTAAAACGAAATTTAAAGAGATTGTGTTATGAATGCAGATAGAGACTAAACACACAATGATAAAATATGAAAGACACGATTTTATAGTGGTTTGACTACAAGTCTACGTCCACTCTTCTCAGTTGAATCCACTCACACCGAGGATCACTATCTTCTTGTTTTTATGGGTCAAGAGAAACTCAAGTACAACTCTTTCTTTGAATGGGTGAAGGGCAACCACAGTTACAACTTTCTTTTAAAATGAGTGAAGTGAAATCCAGTACAAATAGTTCTTTCTATAGGTGAATAGAAACCCAAATTTTTGTCTGAAATGATCAAAAAAGAAAAAAAATAAACAAGTTTCTAAAAGAGTATATGTTTTAATGTGTACACTTTCTCTCACTAGAATAAATATAGAGAATATCAGAGAGAACAAAAATAATTATAGAAGAATGTTTTTTTTGTTTTGATGATCTCGTGCTTAATGCTCTTCAACAACCTTAACATCTTCAAATTTGGTTGAATTTATATCTATAATGAATTTCTTCCAACGGCTCTATTCTACTCATTAATGGTGATAATAAATGCTTTTGAACTAGCCGTTACAGTCTTAATTTCTATGAAGGTATTGATACATGTCTCCAGGGTATCGATATGTTTGAGTTACAGGCCTTGAGGGTATCGATACATTGACTATAGCATCAATACATTTCCACATAAAAATGATGATGTCTGTCATAAACGTGTTGATGAAAGCTTCAAGATATCGGTACATTTGGAAATCCTTCCAAGGGTATCGATATGTTTGTCTAAGGTATCGATACATTTAAGTGGATTGATAAGGTACCAAAACCTTTTTACGTGAATGAACACCTTTTTGCTACCATTGTATCGATACGTTTAACAGGGATATCGATATGTTTATTATACAGAGTGAAGGTATCAATACGTTTGAAGTAGGGTTTGGATACTCGGGCTCAAGATTAGCACTGTAGCTAAAATGTGTCGATATATTTGTGTAAGGTATCGATATGTTTAAACCTGAGTGAGCTTTCTTGACACTTTGACTTCATTTCTCACTTGAAAAATATATTTTGCCTTTCTAAAATCCAAGTGAATTATATTTATCCTTATAAAATTTATAATCATCACTCATATGCATAATTCAAATTTGTTATAAATTTTGGCATTATCAGAAACCAAAAACATATGAAATCCATCATAAAAAAAAAATATATGAAGTTTATCATCAATAATCATTTTGGGGCCATCAATCTCCCTTTTTTTTTATGATGACAAATTCTATATAAAGAGCTCATTCTCCCCCTTTTTGTCAGCATGTAAAGAAGGATGAAATAATTGATAAGGCAATAAATGATAAACAACTATCATGAATCAACAAACTTATCATGAACAATCAATAAACTATATATCAAGTGTTATGTGCAACAATAACCAATCAATAATAATCACCCAAAAAGATAATCATCAAAACAAATCATCATCCAAAAGTAATTATCATCCGAGAATAATAAACATTCAAAAATAATAAGCATCCAAAAATAATCATCCAACACGACAATTTAATGGGTAGGAACATCTTTAAAATGGCAGTTGAGATCCGCGAGCTCTGGATCGCTATCGTTTGAAGAGAAGCTGGATGAATCAATTGTAGCTGGACGCGATGAAGATCCTGTCTTGAATGGTGGTCGAGTAGGTGGTGGCTCTGGATGAAAGGGACAAAAATGAGAGTGAGAAGGTGGCTGACGATCAGAGAAAGGAGGTTTATATCCTGAAAAAGATCTTGGACATGCTCTTATGGAGGGTCCTCACTGACCAATCTCATGAAGAATCCTCTCCTCGATTTCATCCATCTTCATCTGCAAATCAGTAAATTGAAGCGTCGAATCATCTCGCTGTTTTTTCACCATCTTCCCAAACACATGCATTAGTTGAAATGCCTCATTCATATGAGTATCGAGTATCTAGCTTCTGCACAAAATTCATCATGATCGACTCAACTGTAGAAAAACTATCGAGAATCTGCTCAATCTTGTCCTCTAACATTGGAGCAGGAAGAGCCAACAAAACTGAACCACTCCACTGTGTAGGAGGAAGTGCTGCTAGAGTTGTCTCTGTAATAGGTGGTGGAATACCTATTGTGTCTTGAGTCTCAATCTGCTCTACTAGAGAAGGAATAGAAGGAGGTGTAGGCTCTCATAGAGGAGGACTATGCACATTCTACTGCTGCTGCTCTAGTCCTGAACCAGATGGAAGGTCAATCGGAGCATTTTTTATCCTAACATCATCACCCTCTCTAATAGAGGGACCACCAGTCTGCTTCGAAACCCATACACCAGGAGCCTACTACTCATAGTGCATCTTCCAAAAGGTAGTCTCGCTCAGCATACTCGAAGGAGGCAGAGTTTTGCTGTCCATATTAACCAATATGTCTAGGGCCATCTTTCAGATCAACTCTGAGATCAGATACCCATAATGCATGTTGTATCACTGAGAGGCACCCCGTATAATGCTCGTAATCATCCAGTAAGTAAGATTTGGTTTTTAGTGGGTCATAATCCGCTCCATCCACCACATATCCTCTACCGACATCTTCGTAAATTTTCTCGAATGGATATTCAAGTTATGAGCAACTATCAAATATAAAATCCATTCATTTAACTGAAACTTAGAGGGTTTGTTTTCTATGGTCTGTAGATTCGGGTTTCAGAAAATAATCTTACAAGCCTCAAAAGGGTTAAAGGTTGATGGATAATAGTGTTTTTCCCCGGGAATCATCCTAAACTGCTCTACCAAAAATTCCTCATCCACAGTAAACTCAATATTTCTCGCCCAAGTTCTAAATTTTGTCACCATATTTCTACTAGTATCTGGGTCTTTAATATCAAGATTTAAATAGAACAGTCTTATAATTCAAGATAGAACTCCCCCTTAATGCTTAAAAATGGTAACCAATAGAAACAAGTAATCTGGTTCAAATAAGAAAAATGTATTTTATTCAAGTGTTCGAAATTGATTACCCGGCCTGGTGTTACGATCCTATGAGCGAACTGAGTTATAAACTTCTCTTGCTGCTCCTGAGATGTGAAGCCCCATGGATTTGGTTCATTTAGAATTACGGAGGAGGAAGATTCTGCAGCTTTTCATTTCCTCCGATTAGATGGTGCAAGAACCTTTACACGAGGAGCCATTGAGAGAGAGATGACGATTTCTAATTTTTTAAGGAGACGGTTGAGAGAATGAAAGTTGAAAATGACGATTTTAGAAGTTTGTAGAGAGAGAGTAATAGTGACAGTTTTTAAAATTAAAGAGAGTGGGGAAGAAGAAAGGTTTTGACGATTTTGAATGTCAAACGTTGTGCCCTAAGCACAAAACAATGTAGTTTTGGGCTTCAATCGGGTAGACGTGTAGATACATTTTAAAAGGTATCGATACGTTTTGACATTTCCATCCCAAATACATCATGAAGATATTGATACGTTTTAAAAAATGCATGAACATATCGATACGTTGAGTCGTAATAATCATCATCTCCGTCTCGAAGGTGTCGATATCTTTTGGAAAGGTATCGATACGTTCGTCAAATGTTCACGTTTCAAGTATATCAATACGTTTACTAAAATGTGTCGATACGATGCTTAGGGTATCGATACAATGATGGATTTTCAAGCAAAAAAACATGTAGAGACTACCCAGTATCCATCGTAAATTCATTAAATAAAAAGTATATCAATATAAAGGCTAAACAAATTAAAGAAGGCAATTAAAAACATGTTTAAACAACACTCATCATTCCAAGATTGTTTCTCAAATAGCAGAATCGAGTTTTGTCTAAAGGTTTTATGAAAATATCTGCTAGTTGATTTTCAGTACAAACATACTCAATGTAGACATCATTCTTTTTTACATGATCTCAGATAAAATGATGTCGTATCTTAATATGCTTGGTGCATGAATAATATATAGGATTCTTTGCAAGGTTTATGACACTTGTGTTATCACACATGATGGGAATTCTATCTACATGCATGCTATAGTACATCAATTAATGTTTGATCTATAAGAGTTGTGCGTAACAACTACTTACGGATATGTACTCGACCTCGATGGTAGATAAAACAATCGAATTTTGCTTTTTATTTACGCATATGACTAATGCATTCCTTAAGAGGTGACATGCTCCACTAGTGCTTCTTCTATCAATTTTTCACCCCCAAAATCTGTATTCGAAAAACCATTTGGATTAAAAGAACCATCCTTGGGATAAAATAATCCTAAATTAGGTGTACCTCTAAGGTATCAAAAAATCCATTTCACAGCACTTAAATGAGATTCTTTAGGGTTTGACTGAAATCGTACACATACACACACACTATAATAAAATATCGGGTCTATATGCAGTAAGATACAATAATGATCATATTATTCCCCTAAAAAGCTTAGGGTTAACACCCTTGACTTACTCATCTTTGTCAAAAGAAGTAGATGAACTCATAAGTGTGTTCACGTGTTTACCATCTAAAAGTTCAAATTTCCTCAAAAGATCCCTTACATATTTTCATTGGGAGATGTAAGTACCATCTAAAGTTTACTTAATTTATAACCCTAAAAAAATTCAGTTCTCCCATCATACTTATTTCAAATTTATTTCTCATCAAATTTGAAAAATCTTCGTATAGTAAATCATTTGTGCTATTCAAAATAATATCATCAATATATACTTGCACAATGAGTATGTCATGATCTTTTGTTTTAATAAAAAGAGTTTTATCAACACTCTCCCTGTCAAAATCATTTTCTAATAAAAATTTATTGAGTCTCTCATACCAAGCTCTAGGAGCATGTTTCAAAACATAGATAGCTTTAGTCAATTTATAAACATGGTTTGGTTTTCAAAATTGGGAGGTTGTTCAATATAAATTTATTGATTTAGAAAACCATTTAGGAAATCACACTTCACATTCATTTGAAAAAGTTTAAAGTTTTTAAAACAAGCAAATACTAAGAGGATTTGAATAGCTTCTAATCTAGCCACGGTAGCATAAGTCTCATCATAGTCTATCCCTTCCTCTTGGCTATAGCTTTGAGCAACAAGCTTAGCTTTATTTCTAATAATGTTTCTATACTCATCTAGCTTGTTTCTAAACACCTATTTTGAGCCTATAATAGAATGATCTCTAGGTCTAGGAACTAAGTTCTAAAGTTAATTCCTTTGGAACTGATTTAGTTCCCCTTGCATTGCTATTATCCAATCCTTATCCATTAATGCATCATCTACTTTGTTTGGCTCTAAGTAGGACACAAAAGCAAGGGTTTGAATTTCCTCAAGATTTTTAGGAACCTCTTTAGATGCTCTCCTAGTTCAAATCCCTTGAGAGGGATCACTAATGATCAACTCTCTAGGATATTGAGATGCATACTTCTAAGCCTTTGGAAGTTCCTTAGAATGAGTATCTACATGCTCTTCATGCTTCTCATTTGAACCTTCATTTATCTCCAAATTATTCATCTTAGTTGTCATATCTATCTCATTAATCTTTTCCTCAGCAAGCATTTTCATCGTTTCAGGTTCTAATTCATCAAATGTAATATGCATAGACTCTTCCATAACCTGAGTTTTCTTGTTATACACTCTATATGCTTTGCTCCTAGATGAATAACCCAGAAAACACCCACATTTGACTTAGGCTCAAATTTTCTAATATTGTCTTTGGTGTTGAGGATGTAACAAGTGTATCCAAAGACTCTAAAGTGTTTAATTTGGGTTTCCTTTGATACACCAAGTCATAAGAAGTTTTACCTAGGAATTTCCTAATCAACACTCTATTGAAAATATGACAAGCTATATTAATCGCCTCAGTCCAAAGGTATTAAGGTAGCTCAATTCATTGAGTATGGTTCTACCCATCTCTTGCAATGTTTTATTTTTCCTCTCAACTACCCCATTTTGCTGTGGTATTCTAGGTACAGAAAAATTATGTGTACTCTTAAACTCATCACAAAAAGCCTCAAACTTATGACTCACAAACTCACCACCTTGATCACTTCTAATCTTCACCAAATGGTAACCAAGTTCATTCTGAATTCTCTTAGAAAATTTTCTAAATGTATCAAATGTGTCACTCTTGTTATCTAAGAAGAACACCCAAGTGAACCTTGGATAGTCATCCACAATGACATATGCATAATGTTCCCCACCAAGTGATGCAACTCTATTTGGACCAAAAAAATCCATATGAACAAGGGGTTTTGAAGAGGAAATGGCATTCTTGGGCTTAAATGAGCTCCTCACTTGTTTGCTTCTTTGACATGGTCCACATATCTTATCCTTGGCAAACTTAAGGTTAAGAAAGTTTTCTAACATGTCATGCTTTTAGCTAACTTTCTAATGAGATTCATGCTATAATGTCCTAACCTTCTATGCCATAACCAATAATCATCACACATCACGTGCAAGCACATAGAAGATTCAACAACCATTTTATCTAATTCAATCACATAAACATCTCCTGTCCTAGAAGCATGCAAGATTCCACTACCAGCATCATCAAAAATATCACATGCATTTTTCAAAAATCTAGCATTATATCCAATGTCACACAACTGAGATATATTAAGCATATTGTATTTTAAGCCATCTATTAGTAAAACATCAAAGATTTTGATATTATTTACCTCAATTTTGTCGATCCCAACAACCTTGCCTCTACTGCTATCTCCGAAGATCACATCTTTTTCCTTCTTCTTTGAGAGATGCACGAACAGATGCTTGTTGCCAGTCATGTGTCTTGAACAGCCACTGTCAAGAAACCACTTGACTTCTCTGGAAGAATTTTTCTCATTCTTCCCCTACATAACAAATATTCATTTAGTTTGGTATCTATTTAACTTTAGGTCTATAATAGTTAGTCTTAGATTTGGGAGCATCAACACCACCTTTGGAACCTTTGGGAAGCCAAATTAATTTTGAACCCCTATAGGTTTTGTTCTTTATGGAACATTTGTTAATGTGGTGTCCTCTTTTACCACAGTAATGACAAGCAAAAAAAGACTTTATTTGACTTGATGCTTTTATAAAATAGTTGAGTAGGATTTTTGTTTAGCACTCAGCTTATAGCTTATTCCTGCTTTATCAAAAATCATTCTTTGACTTTCAAGCAGTTTATCCAAAGCATCCTTTCCTAAAGTAAATTTTGCTAAGATCATTTTTAGCTTGCTGATCTCCTCATTTAGTTCTTTGTTCTTAACCTTTTCTGTATTTATTTCTATATCACATTTTCATACATATTCCTTTGATTTTAACAAATCATTTTCCTTTGTTAGCATACAACATTTCTGTTTGTTCTCTTTTTATTTAACACAAAGTTTTTCAAAGTTAGATTTTAGTTCCTCATATAAGTCCAGCAATTCATCATGCAATAACTCATCATCACTGTCAGAACAAGTATCATAATAATCAGAAGAGGATTTAAAAAGTACCTCATTATGCTTTTTGGCCATGAGACAAAAGTTGACACGCTCAACTTCTGATCCAGAAGAGCTCTCTCCTTCGATGACTCATCCCACATCACTTTCATAGCTTTCTTTTTCTTCTAGTCCTTCTTGTTCTTCCTTGAAGGACACTCTGGTCTAGTATGTTCTGGTTTCTTGCACTCGTAGCATATGATTTCCTTTCTTTTTCTTTTTCTCTGTCCTTCTTAAATTTTTCTTGTTTCTCTCCTTTTTGGAACTCTCTTCTTCTCTAGTTCTTTCTTCTAGCTTTATCTTTATCGAACATTTTGTTCATTCTCCTAGCCATTAGTAAAAACTTATCCTCTTCTGAAGCATTTTTTGTGCTATCTTCTTCCTCTTCCTCTTTTATGCTCTTGAGAGCAATGTTCTTCTTTCCACTTTCTCTATCATCTTGCTTGTTCCTATTTGCTTCTAGCTCGTATGTCATCAAGAAACCTAATAGTTCTTCAAGAGGAAGCTTGCTGAGTTCGTGTGCCTCTCTTATGGCTCTCACTTTTGCCTCCCATATTTTTGGCAGATTCCTTAGAATTTTGTTCACCAAGTCCATGTTCGAATAAGACCTGCCAAGAGATTTTAAACCATTCGTTATATTACTAAAATGAGTGAATATGTCTTTGATTAACTCATGATTTTTTACTTTAAAAAGTTCATAGTCATGCACGAGCATGCTTATTTTAGAGTCCTTGACTCTACTAGTCCATTCATGCGTAACCTTAAGCATGTCCCAAATTGCTTTGGCTATGTTACAACCATATACCCTATTATATTCCAACCTGTCTAATGAGCAATAAAGCACATTCATTGCTTTATCATTTAACTGAAACTGAGCTTTCTCTTCAGGAGTCTACTCAGACTTAGGTTTCATTTTTCTCTCTCCAGAGATTTCATCTATGGTCATGAAGGGTTTGTAACCATCCTCTATGATGGTAAGAATTTTGAAATCTAGAGTGTTGAGGAAGATTTGCATACGCTTCTTCCAATATATGTAATCAAACCCATTAAAGAAAAGAGATCTATTTGTATACTAACCCTGTACTATATAAGATGGGATGTTTGATAAAGATGTCATAAGATCTATTACTCACAGGTATTTAATCCTATATAAACTGAGTTAAGCTCTGATACCAATTGAAGTTCCAGTTGGCAAACTCCAAGAGGGGGTTGAATTGGAGATTCAAAATTTTTAAAACAAAATTTAAAGAGATCATGTTATAAATGTAAATAGAGACTAAACACACAATAATAAAATATACAATACACAATTTTATAGTGGTTCGACTACAAGTTTATGTCCACTCTTCTCGATTGAATTCACTCACACTGAGGATCACTATCTCCTTATTTTTACGGGTCAAGAGAAACCCAAGTAAAACTCCTTTTTGAATGGGTGAAGGGCAACCATAGTTACAACTTTCTTTTAAATCGGGTGAAGTGAAACCCAGTACAAATCATGGTGAAGTGAAACCCAAATTTTTGTCTGAAATGATCAAAAAAGAAAAAAATTAAACAACTATCTAAAAGAGTATATATTTTAATGTGCACACTTTCTCTCACTAGAATAAATATAAAAAATATCAGAGAGAATAAAAATAAATGGAGAAGAATGTTTTTCTTGCTTTGATGATCTCGTGCTTAATGCTCTTTAACAACCTTAACATCTTCAAATTTGGTTGAATTTATATCTACAATGAATTTCTTCCAATGACTCTATTCTGCTCATTAATGACGGTAATAAATGCTTCTGAACTGGTCGTTAGAGTCCTTATTTTCGTGAAGGTATCGATACATATCTCCAGGGTATCGATATGTTTGAGTTACAGGCCTTGAGGGTATCGATACATCTACTATAGTATCGATATGTTTTCATGTAAAAACGATAATATCCATCATAAATGTGTTGATACAAGCTTCAGGGTATTGGTACGTTTGGAAATCCTTCCAAGGGTATCGATACATTTAAGTGGACTGACAGGGTACCAAAACCTTTTTGCGTGAATGAGCACCTTTTTGCTGCCATCGTATTAATAAGTTTAATAGGGGTACTGATACGTTTGCTATGCACAGTGAAGGTATCGATACGTTTGAAGCAGGATTCTAATACTTGAGCTCAAGATCAACACTGTAGCTAAAACGTGTCGATACGTTTGAGTAATATATCGATACGTTTAAGCCTGGGTGAGCTTTCTTAACACTTTGACTTCATTTCTCACCTGAAAAATATATTTTGCCTTTCTAAAAACCAAGTGAATTATATTTTTCCTTATAAAATTTATAATCAGCACTCACATGTTTAATTCAAATTTATTATAAATTTAGGCATCATAAAAAACAAACATATAAAGTTTATCATCAAAAATCATTTTGTGCCATTATATACATCCACCATAAATTCTCTCAACATCTTTTTTCATGTGTGGTAAAAAGAAGTGTTCTTGCAAAACAGCTAGTGTTTTAGCTATCCCAAAATGTCCCATCAAAACCCCACCATATGATTCCCTAACTGTCACACCCCAACCCGTGAGTCCCATCTGTGACAATCGCCACAGACCTTTAGGGTGTACTCAATCACACAGAATACAACCTGTAGGCCTATAAGGCATTCACAAAACCAGTTTCCAAAACACTTCCAAATAAATCTAGCCTAACGTCCAAACTCCAAAAAGATAAAAACAAAGCCACAAACACTTCAAATATATCTGTGCGCTCAAATGAATAAAACATTCATCATAATAAAATCTATGGGGATCAATCCGTCCCAAAATAAGTTTAAACATTTATTACA
>JAVXUL010159543.1:0-13476 GCA_035590515.1 Trichilia minutiflora | reverse complement strand
TAAAGGTTTAGCCCTAAGGATTAATTCTCTTGTTTTGGTGGCTACACCTACATATATGACGTGAACAGTAGAAGAGAGGGTAGAACTTGTTATTCAAAGTGCTGAGAGCATGGTTTTCCCTCAAACTCTTATCTAAATAAAGTCTCTATTTAGTGGCGAGTTAAATAAATCATATTCTTATCACTCTACCTCCCTTCTTCTTAGAATGTGGCGAATTAAACTAATATTTCTTGTTTGTGGCGATTTATCTTATCAATCAAGAATTGTTAGTGTTCTTTTCTTTTGATTTTTAATTTCCTTGATCGTATTCTTATTTTCGTGACTAGTGAGTATATTATTCTTTTGACTTCACAACGATCCATCCCTCAAGTGTATCACATTGAGTGAACAAGTCAAAATTGATGATATGGAGCAACAACGGGAGAATATATTTCATACTTGATGTTTTGTTAACAAAAAGATGTGTAGCATGATCATTGATAGTGGGACTTGTACTAATGTGGTTAGTTCAGCCTTAGTAAAAACGTTAGGATTGTCTTTGCTTAAGCATCCTAAACCTTATAGATTACTTTGGTTGAATGATTGTGGGGAGATTAAAGTCACGAAGCAAGCATTAATTACATTTTCAATTAGGAAGTTTAATGACAAGGTGTTATGTGACGTGGTTCTTATGCATGCTAGGGACTTTTCAGTGTCACTCCCCTTTTTCCCATTGGAACTCTCGGCCTTACTCACGTGTTTTCCCTTAACACTCTCAGCCTCACTTTTCAACTTCACTTGATCTTTAAACACTTGTGTCGACGATAAAGGTACGAAGGTTACTTTCTTTCCATCATTTGTTGTTGGGATGACCATGGCAATTTGATTGACATGTGATTCATGATGGTCGTAAGAATCAATAAAATTTGATTATGCATGAATAAAATTTGAAAGATTATTTACGAGTATTCCTCTTCTAATTCTTGTGTGAACTTCAGACTTATTAAAGGGCTTGCAATCCTTTGTGGCGTCATTCCTTTGCAACTAGGTTCTTGAGATAAGTTCCTCAATGGGACTAGGGTTTCTAATTTGATCATATTAACTTTTCAGGTTAGGATCTACTTGGTCGTGGGTTTTTAGGCTACTTAGCCTACAAGTTCACATCACTTCTAGAAGCTCAAATCTTATTAAATGATCTTTTATGTACTTTGATTGGGAGATATAAATTCTATCTCTAGTTTGTTTTATTGTAAACCCCAAAAGGAATTTAACTTTCCCATCAAACTCATTTCAAATTCACTTTTCATAAGATTTGAAAAATCACTACACATGGATTTATTTGTGCGATCAAAGATAATGTCATCAATGTAAATTTGAACAATCAAAATATCTTCATCTTTGGTTTTTGTAAAAAAATTTTGCCAATATTTCCCCTGTCAAAATCATTTTTCAATAAAAATTCACTTAGCTTTTCATACCAAATTTTAAAAGCTTATTTCAAACCAAACAAGGCTTTGGTGAGTTTATAAACATGATTTGAAAACTTTTGATCTTTAAAACTGAGAGGTTGTTTAACATAAATTTCTACATTTAGAAAACCATTTAAGAAAGCACTTTTAACATCCATTTGATAGAGTTTGAAATCTTTAAAGCATGCAAAAGTTAAAAGAATTTGAATAGCTTTTAGTTTAGTCATGCGGGCATAAGTTTCATCATAGTCAGTTCCTTCATCTTGACAATATCCTTGAGTAACAAATCTTGCTTTATTTTTAATGATATGCCTATGCTTATCTAGTTTATTTCTAAAGACCCATTTTGTTCTTATGGTTGGATAATCATGTGGTCTCAGAACTAAGGTTCATACCTCATTCCTTTGAATAGATTTAATTCCTCTTGCATTGCAAGGATCTAATCTTCATCATTTGATAAATCTCTCACTTTGCTAGGCTCTATGTAAGACACAAATGCAAGGTTTTGAATTTTCTTAAGATTTTAATGTAATTTTTTATGAGTTATCTTAGTTTTAATACCTTGAGAAGGGTCATCAATGATCAATTCTCTAGGGTGATTGGATACATACTTCTAAGCCTTTGAACGTTTCTTAGGGGGATATTTTACATGATCTTAGACAACTTCTTTTTCATTGATCTTAGAACTATCTCCCAACTTCAATTCATTCAACTTATTTATGACCTCAATTTCTTTCTCTTTTTCTTTGGCAATAAGCTTAGCCAAATCCGAATTATATTAATCAAATGTAATATACACGGACTCCTCAATCATTTGACTTTTCCTATTGTACGCTCTATATGCTTTGCTCTTAGAAGAATAACCTAGGAATATACCCACATCTGATTTTGGATTAAATTTGTCAAGATTATCTTTAGTGTTTAGGATGTAGCAAGTACACACAAAAACTCTAAAGTACTTGACTTTTGGCTTCCTTTGTTAGATAAGCTTATAAAGTTTTTTTCTAATAAATTTTCTAATCAGCACTCTATTAGAAACATAGCAAGCCGTATTAATTGCTTTAGCCTAAAAGTATTATGGTAGGTCATATTCACTTATTATAGTGTTCTACCCATTTCTTGTAAAATTCTGTTTTTTTCTCTTAACCACTCCATTTTGTTGTAGAGTTTTAGGAGTTGAAAAATTGTGAGTAAACCCATGTTTATCATAATAATCCTCAAACTCTTTGTTAACAAATTCTCTACCTTGATCACTTCTTAACTTCACCAAACTATACCTAAGTTCATTTTTTACACTCTTTTAGAGAATCTCTTAAAGGTCTCAAAGGTGTCACTCTTATTTCCTAGAAAGATATCTAAGTATATCTTGAGTAGTCATCCACAATGACTTATGCATAAAACTTCCTATCTAAAGATGCATTTCGATTGGGTCTAAATAATACCATGTGAAAAAGCTCAAGAGGTTTAGATGTAGATACAACATTCTTAAGTTTGAATGAGTTGTTTACTTGTTTACCCTTTTAACATGGTCCACATATCTTATTCTTGATAAACTTGACATTGGGTAGGTCTTCTAAAATGCCATGCTTGACTAACTTCCTAATGAGATCTTTACTACAATGATCTAATCTTTTATGCCACAACCAAGATATATCACAAGTAGCTTGCAAACAAATGACATTTTTAACAATAACACAATTAAATTCAATCATTTACATGTCACCAACTCTAGAAGCATGTAGAATTTTCTTATTATTTGCATTATAAATATCACATGCATCTTTAAGAAAGGTAATATTAAAACAATATCATATAATTGAGATATGCTTAGAAATTATATTTTAAACTATCAACAAATAGCACATCATTTATTAATATATTGTTTATCTCAATTGATCTGATTCCTAGCACTCTTCCTCTACTGTTATCTCCAAAGATAACATCTTTTCCTTACCTCTTTGTCAAGCTTGTAAACATCTTCTTATCTCCGATCATGTGCCTGGAACATCCGTTATCTAAGAACCATTTCTTGTTCCTTTTGTTCTCTTTAGCATGAGGTTCCTGTAAAATGAAATTAATTTACTTTTGGTACCCATTTAACTTTAGGTCTATAGATGTTAGCCTTTGGCTTAGGAACCCATATCACTCTAGCAACAACATTTGATTTTAAAGCTGAACCTTTAGGAACCAAACTGATTTTAGTCCTCTATAAGTGTTTTTCTTAATAGAACACTTGTTGCTATAATGCCTTTTTCTAGAGTAGTAATGACATATAAAAAAGAGCTTACTTATCTAGATGATTTTATAAAGTAGTTTGAGTAAGTCTTTTGTTTAGCTCTTAGCCTATAACCAATCCCAGTGTCATCAAAAACTAACGTTTGGCTACCTAGTAATCTATCTAATGCTTCAATTCTAAAAGTAAACTTAGCCAATAATTTTCTCATCTCATAAAATTTATCACTTAACATCTTGTTCTCAGTTTTAAGCCTGCTCATTTCTTTTTCACACTCACATTCATTTTTCTTTTCACATTGACTAGTCTTTATTTTTAGAGACTCATTTTCATTAGACAAGAGTGTGCTCATCTTTTTAATGTTCTTGTATTTCATACAAAGTTTCTTAAAATATGTCCTAAGCTCTTCATACAAATCAGTTAACTTATTATACATTTTTTTATTTTCACTATTAAAGTATAAGTTATAATATGAAATAGATTTTGGAGAGTTTACCTCATCATCAATCTTTCCTATTAAGCAAAATTTTGGTTGCTCATTTCTTAATGATGCAAATGAGCTTTCGTCACTGGTTGACTTGTCCCAAGTCACTTTCATGGTCTTCTTCTTCTTTTTGTCATTGTTTTGCTTCTTTTGAGGACATTCTGATTTGGTGTGTCCAGGGTTTTTGCACTTATAGTAGATTATTTCCTTCTCCTTGTCTTTATTTTTCTTGTGTAATTTTTGATCTATCATCCTTTTTGAATTCTTTTCTTCTCTGGCCTCTGCTTCTTCATCTGTCTTTGTTGAAGAATTTCATGTATTTTTTAGCCATCAATATTATTTTTCATATTCTGACTCTTGGCTGTTATTTTCTTCATCTTCTGTTTTCTTTAAGATTTTTAACACTATATTTCTCTTCCCTTGCTCTTTGTCATTTTTGTTATTACGAATTATTGCCATTTTGTAAGTCATTAATGATCTGAGCAATTCTTCCAGAGGTAGGCTGTTAAATTCTTTGGCCTTTCTTATAGCTGTTACTTTGGCCTCTCATGATTTTGGCAAGCTTCTTAGAATTTTCGTGATTAAATCTGTATTTGAATAAATCTTGCCTTAGGCTTTCAGACAATTTGTGTGTTAGTAAATCGTGTGTATATGCCTTTAATGCTTTCATGAGATTTCATCTTGAACAGCTCGTAATCATGTACAAGCATGCTAATGTTAGAGTTCTTGACTATACTAGTTCCCTCATGTGTGACCTCTAATATGTCCTAAATAGCTTTTATCGTATCACACCCAGACACTCTATTATACTTTCCCCCATCTAATGTATAATATAAGACATTCATATCTCTTCCATTTGTTAAAGATATACCCTAGAACCAATTGTGTCATATGGTTCAAGGTTATTATTTCATTGTATATAAACTTGTAATTATTTGTAAAAATATTTACATTTAATAAAATGGCATTTATGTATCTTGCATTGCGTTCAGTTGCTATTATTTGTAATATTTTATTAATATGAGATATGTTCCTGTATAAATTATGTATCGAAATTCTATCCATAAAGAGTTATGGATATGACAGTAGAATATTCGATTTAAATATATACAAAACATGTTCTCGATTGAGGTGATTTCATTATGGACAATGACATTGCATGATCGACATATTTTGTTGCTGTCAATGATTAGTATCTGATACTAATAGTTGGGTGACGAGTCTTATATCATAAGAGCATAAACATGGGTACCACGTTTGAGAACGTGATATGAACATAACCAAATGTGATGAATCACATGGGTGAAGATCCACAGACAATGATTCATCGCACAGTCGTACTAGTGTACCATTGGTCCTTAGACCTGAGACATCACGATTGCAATCTATAGTGAGGCACATCGTTCACTTGTGTATATTGCACTAGGCTAGCCACGCCTAGTGAAAGAAGCTTGATAGCAATGTGTTCTTATTGTATGAGAATAGGTGATGGTCAAGATGGAATTTGCTAGATTAGGTATTTGAGCTTGAGATTTTAGGCAGAATTATCATTTACGGGGATTAAATCTTTGATCAGAGTACACAAATTCTTAAAAAGAGTTTTTGAATATATGGATCCCGTTTATGATTGAGGTTCTAATCCTATGATTAAGTTAGGGGTTTGACTATACTATAACCTGCACTCAATCGGGAGTCAGTAACAGAGAGACTTTACTACATATAAATAAGACTATATAGGTTTATCCGAATATGTTCTCAGTGTTCTAGGGGTCATGATATCTTGCTAAAGGTCACTCATGATCATTGAGAACTTCGGTTATAAGGAGTTATACCAAAGTAATACGCATGTGTTTATATTTACTCATGTCTAGTTTACGGTGAACGCAGTGAGTCACACACAATATCTAGTAGTTGATGATAGATGAAAATAATATCATTAAACTAGTTAATGATATTTCATATTGACGAAAATTATATTAATTTGATACTTGATCGATAGGCAATTTCATTTTTTAATGTAAAGAATAAATTTTTTCGGTAATGACGTGCTAGCACCCGTTAGTTTGGAAAAGATGTTGATAATTTTGGATACTTGAAATGATATATTTTGATATATTAATTAATAAATAAAATTATTTATTTATTAATTATAATGCAAAGTATTCATTATTGAATAAATAAAAGTGTTTATTTATTAATATTTAAATAAATGTTATTTAAATTAAATGAATATTTGGATGACACTTGGCACAATTTTTTTTTGCCAAATGTCATAATCTTGTTAAATACTAATTTTGTGTATTTAATCTAATGGCCAAGAATTTTCTAATCTTAATTAGTTATGGTAATTGATAAATATTAGTATTTTTTAGTATATATATATGTGTGTGTGTGTGTTGACTTGGTTAATTGATATATATATATTATTATTATTTGTTATAATAAATTAATATTATTTGTTTTGGATAAAGCATAACTCCCCACCAATCAAATTTACATATATGCTTCCATTTGCTTTAATGTCATTGGTTAATTTTGTTTATTTTTCTCTCATACTTGCCAACTATATGGCATTATAATAAATGGTTTAAAATTCTATTTTGGAGAGATTGATAAGTATGTATATGGAAGCCATTGGGAGGAATTGAAGAGCATTTTCATTTTGCAAAACAAAAGAGAAGAAATGCAAGGAAGAAAGCTTTAAAGTTCCATTCGGCCATTGGGTTTCAAAAGGGAAAAATTTGTTTTTCATAAAAGAAAGTCAAGAAAGGAAGAAAGCTAAGGGGAGAATGGTTCTTCCACGGTTTCTTTCATATTATGGTATCAAGAATACATGCATATATATGTAGATATATTGCTTGGACTTGCCAAAGTTTTGCAAACAACTAAAGTCTCCAATCAATTTCATCTCATCCATCATCAAAGGTTAGAGTGTGGATACCTTTGGAAGTTTGGGGGAGACTTCAAGCTTGAGGATAACACTTTTGGGTAACAATTTTAAATCGTAATAGCTTTATTTTGTCAATTGGTTGATATATGTTGAAAGGCATGTATAAAATGACATAATATATCCCTTAGGTTTTTATGAAAAATTATACATGAAAATGGTATCAAAGCTAGGGTTTATGTTCATATTTATGCATGTTTTGATGTGAAAATGAGTTGGGAACAAATTGATGTTGATATGAGTCTTATTGGTGGCTTGATGGTTAATATAATGGCATGTGTTTATAATGGTTATTACCATGCTTTGATGTTTATTTGATGTGTTTGGGTTATTTTATAATGTATTTGGGTGTGTTATAAAGGCTGTAGAATGTTGGGTTTATGGAAAAAATATTTGAAAGTGTGAAGAAACCAAATTGGAATCGGATTGCACAAAACAAGGCAGCCTTTATCTTGGGCGCACCGGCACGTTGCACCACACACGCCAAGTGCTCTGCTAGCAGGTGGGTGTGGTGCGTGCGCGAGTGCACTGCACGTCACGCACGTCCCTGATAGCAACGCGTGCATCAACCCCCTAGTTTCTGCAAACTTAATTTTTTTAGGTTCTTCGATTTTCAAACACACCTCGACTCATTTTTTAAGTGTTTTTGGGAATTAATTATCGAGTGTTACTGAAAAATATGAAAACGACATTGTTGGTTTCTAATGGCCTAAAATATACATAAATAGAAGTTTTCTTCCTAAAAAATTTACCCTAAATCTATGCATTCAAATAAACAAAACTAGGTGTCAAATGAATACTAAATGAGGGGGTTTAAGTGCATACCTTGCAAGCTTTTATTTGTGACGAAGATCAAGCCCAAAAATATAGACTCTTTTCACTTGAAACCCTCCCCAAACTCCTCCTATAGCTGCCCACGTTTTGGAGAAGAAGGAGACCCAAAAGTCATTGAATTTTTTATCATTTTATAATTCAATATTTATCTTATAAATATTATAAAACAATGGTGCTATTATGTGATACAACCAATCTCATAAAACATGGGTGAGCTCAAGTCAAAGATGCATAATATATTTGATCAAGAATAATTAATTCAAAATTAATTAATTAATTAATATATTAAATATATATAAATATGCTAAGTATCAAAATACTATCCATATAAATTCTAATACTTGTTCAATTCTATAACCATTAAAGAATTTCATATTTACACATATTAATGTATATTTTGAATTATCATAAATCCAAAATTATGGTACACTTATCATAATGCCCTTGTTCACCATTATACATAAGGATAAAATGATAATTTCTTTTTAAATTAAATTCTTTAATTTAGAATTTACTATTTTCTATTAAAATCATATTTTAATATGTATGATAATCATAATTATTAAATTAAATATATAATTTGAAATAAATTACATATTTGTATCATATAGGGGCAAACTGATCATTTTTCACTGAATTAACAATTTAATCTAATTTTCACCATTTCACCTTAGAATCACATTCCAACATATTTGATAATCAATATTATCATTTTGGATCATGTAATTTATATTAAATTACTTTGTGATATAAAAATATCACTTCTTTAATACTTTAAAGAATAATAAATACATATAATGATTATACGTATTTATTTCGGCATTTCTAGTTATCATGAGGTCGCTAGCCCTCTCTCGATAAAATTTTATCTTCTCCTTCTTTATGGGAACGCTCGAGGATTTGGGTGAACCGTGAAAGTTCATCGTGAGCTCATGTCGAACACTTCGACTCGGAACATTTTGATCTCGAATATTTCGATACTCAACGACTATAGTTAGTATCTAGCTACACGCCATAGTCCCTAAGTCACAATGAAGAAGTGTCTTCATCAAACCTCCAATGATTTCACGTAACATGTAGGTAACATCCCTCCATTGTCATATCTTGATTGAGTTAGGGTGCAGGTCTGTCAAAACCCTAATCTCGATATCTATACAAATCATTGATCATATATCATGATTGCTCTAGCTAAAGACTTAAAATCCGAACATCGTATCGTCATTCATTTAAAATCAACTTCGATAGAGCCAATGAAAACTCTCAATCCATAGCGTTGAGTCAACGGATCCCATATTGACTATCAACCGAATACCTATATGAATCAAGCATACCCAAATCGGTTTATTGTACAAAGCGTGATTAGCCCTGCACGTATATACCATATGAAATATATCTATCCATACATAGTCCAATTATAAACATCTTAGGTCTAAAGATTACATTACACACTATTACACACTATTAGCAAATCATTGACTACATGCATACCATGTGATTTGTCAATATTTAGCCCTATTCAATAAATAGTTCATAAACTATATATCTATACTAATGCGCTTATGACAATACCCATATTGTCAACCTACATATATCATCATATGATATCATTAGGTGACAACTAGTATATTTACTATATGATATAGTTGCCCAATCTATATCACGTACGTAAAGAATAATTTGATAATTTCATTTAATGATTAAACAAAAATATCTGGATAATTCACACACATTCTTTATATATGAGCATGCCAATATAAAAGAAACAACTAATATATGTGAATAAAGAACAATTCTTTTATTCATAGTTTAATATTTATCTAAGATCATTAGCCCTAAAACCAACAACACGAATGGTTTCTAGGGTATATACTAACAATCTCCCACTTGCACTAAAGTCATTCGCTGTGGTATCATATACCCATCTTCTTCAAAATGCAGGTCCAGCTGTTTCAGTGTCATCACTCTAGCCAGTGGGTCAGTAACAAATTACTGATCATATTTCTTGTATTATAGTCTTTTCACCTCCAACGAGTTTTCTCAAAAAGTGATACTTACATTAAATATTCTTAGACTTTTGGTGTGCTCTAGGCTCCTTAGCCTATATAATAGCTCCAGTATTGTCACAGAGTATAGTTATCAGATAACTAATATTAGGAACGACACCAAATTCAGACACGAACTTTTGCATCTAAACAACCTCTTTTTCTACTTCAGAAGTGGCAACATATTTAGCTTTTGTAATAGAGTTTACTGTGATAGTTTGCTTAGAACTTTCTAGCTCATAGCTCTTTCATCACATATAAAAACAAAATCAGATGTAGACTTTCTATCATTTATGTCAAATTGGAAATCAGAATCAGAGTATCCCAATATCCTCAATTCTTGAGATCCATAAGACAAGATCAGATCCTTAGTACTTCGTAAGTACTTGAGGATCGTTTAAACGGTCGATCAATATTTTTTTATTAGGATTAACCTGATATCTACTTGTAACATTTACAATATACACAATATCAGGTCGCATACATAGCATGACGTACATCAAGCTACCAATAGCTGATGTATAGGGGATACCACCCATTCACTATACCTCTTCATCAGTCTTTGTACCCATATCTTTAGAAAGATTAAAACTATGATGAAAAGACAAGAGATCTCTCTAAGAGTTCTCCATACTGAATTTCTTCAGTATCTTTTCTATGTATATCTATTGGGATAATCCTATTACTCTTTTCGCTCTATCTCTATAGAAGCGAATCCCTAAAATATAGGTCAATTCTTTATAGTATTTTATCGAGAAGGTTCTGGATAACCAGAACTCAACCTCAGTTATCATGCCAATATCATTGCCCATAAACAATATGTCATCCACATACAATATGAGAAATATAATATCATGATCTTTAACCCATTTATAAACTCAAGGTTCATATGGGTTCTGCTCAAATCTATACAATTTGATTATATTATCAAATCGTTTATTCCAATTATGGGAAGCTTGCTTCAATCTATAAATGGATCAATGCAACTTGTATACTTTATTTCTATCTGTAATGGATACGAAACCAACCGACAAGTTACTGTATATAAATATTTTCCTTAAGATACCTATTAAGGAATGCAGTTTTCACATCCATCTGTCAGAACTCAAAATCATGATATGCTGCTATGGCTAGAATGATACAGATGGATTTAAATATATCCATGGACGAGAAAGTATGCTTATAATCCAACCTTTGTTTATGAGTATACCCCTTTGCAATAAGCCGTGCTTTATAGGTCTCAACTTCACCATCCTTACCAGTCTTTCTCTTGTAGATCTACTTATAACTAATAGGAATAATTTCTTCTGGTGGATCAACAAGTATCCAAACTTTATTGGCGTGCATGGATTGAATCTCAGAATCTATAACCTCTAGCCATCTACCTGAATCTCTATCCAGGATAGCTTTTTCATAATTTTTAGGATCATTAGGATGATCTGTCTCTCCCACTAAGTAAGAGTCAAACTCTGACTTATAGAGGAGACTATATCGCTCCGGAAGATGCGATATGCTAGAAAATCGACGTATTAAAATTTGAACCATAACTGAGGTCTGCTGATTAGATAATTCAGTCACAATATCATCGGATTGAGCTTTTACAAACCCTTCCTTAAACTCACTAAATCTATTTGCACCACCCTTTTATAAGAACTCTTCTTCTAAAAAGTGTGCATTTCTACTGATCATAAAATACTGATCAGTATGAAAGTAGAAATAATATCCCAAACTAACTTTATGATATCTAATGAACCTTCCCTTAATTGATTTTACATCCAACTTATCAGGGTTAACTAGCTTAACATAAGTCAGATATCTCCAAGTTCTCATATAACTGAGACTAGGTTTCTTACAAGTCCATATCTTATACGGAGTTTTCTAGACTAATTTTGATGGGACTTTATTCAGGATATGCGTAGCAGTAAGCAGAGAATACCCCCACAAAGACTTTGGTAAGTTTATAAAACTCACTATCGATCGTACTATATCTAATATGGTACTATCCCTCCTTTCTGTCACACCATACAACTATGGTTTATATGAAAGAATAAGTTGGAAAACTATTTTATTATCTTCTAAGAAATCTTAAAACTTTATACTTAAGTATTCACTTTCATGATTCAATTATAGAGCTTTAATACTCTTTCCAGTCTGTTTCTCTACTTCATTCTTAAATTTCTTGAATATTTTAAAAGATTTAGATTTGTATTTCATTAAATATACATACCCATATCGTGACATATCAACGATAAAGGTAATGAAGTTGTTAAATCCACATCTGGATTTGGAACTAAACGGACCACATACAAGTATATGTATGAGTTCCAATAGCTCCTTAGATCTCTCTCCTTTACCTTTAAAAGAAGATTTGGTCGTCTAACCTCAGAGGCATGATTTACAAGTTAGTAAGGGTTTCGAATCCAGTGAACTCAAAAGTCCACTTTTACTAAGGTGAATCAGTCTTCTATCTCTTATATGACTTAATCTATGGTGCCATAGGATTTATGATTTGATTTATCCCGAATTATTTTATTAATAATGGATTTTATTGAATAACTATTATTCAATAATAGAACTTATTCAATAATAGAACATATAATTAATTTGTATTTTCTACTTTGCCCACTAATACATTTCAAAATTGTATTAAACAGTCATTATCTATAAATTGTATATTGTAACCATTCTTACATAGTACAAAAATAGAAATAATGTTTCTATTGGCATTAGCAATAAATAATATATAATTTAATCTCATAATATGTGCAATAGACAATCTAAGCTTGCAAGATCCTTTAACTTCAAGAGCAACGGTTGTCCCATTAACCATTCTTAAAGTGATCTTGCCTCTCGATAATACTGAATAATTCTATGATGTCAGTAGAGAGACACAAACATGAGAAATAGTTGTAGAATCTAAAATTCTTGAATGATGATCTGAAATAACACTTAATTCATAATCAATCATTATACAACTATTTGTACCTTTATATGACTTCATAAGTCTGTCAAGGTAGTGAGGATAACCCCTCTGTATATGTTCTATTTTTTCATAAAGAAAATAATTCTTCTTTATTAGTATCTATAAAATTAGTCCCTATCAAACTTTCAAAAGTCCAAAATTTTGAAATGTAAGTTGGAGAAAATCATTCAGTGTATATTTTGTAATGTATCATTTAGTATCACTTTCACCTTAAGAAACTGAAAAGACAAAGAAAATAAATTATTAGTGATCTTATATAGTATTAATCAAGAATTTGATTAATACAAAATTCAAACAATTTTGAATAATAAAAATTAAACAATTTAAAAGTTATTAATATGTGCTAATCTTATTAGATCCCACTATTTAATTTGAATCTCACACTCCCCATATAGGACTCAAAAGTTTCGTTGGAATTTTGTTATTAGTATTAGTGGGGAATCAACATCTTATCAGAATTAACCAACCTCACATAATAGAAATCTTGGTCAATTAACCCCAATAA
>JAVXUL010159532.1:0-13478 GCA_035590515.1 Trichilia minutiflora | reverse complement strand
TCTTACAAAAATAGGTCGATCAAGAAACAAGAACAAGAGAATCGATCCCTTATTCCAGCAAGATTTAATTGAACATCGCCCGGTGACTCGATCTCAAACTCGGGACCATAACAGAATTCCATGAGGATTATATTACTAAAAGCTCGCCCCTTGCAGCAACCAGAATAAATATCAATAGCAACAGAACTATGACTTCATTTACCTGTGCACTAACTCAGAGTCTGCCAAGTGGCACTTTGGGTTTGAATATGCATCAATTACTTGTAAGAACCGATTCTCTCTTTCTGAAGAATGATCGCTTCCTATCAAGATCATCAAACAATTTCAATCAGTTAGTTGTATCAAGTTACATTTACCTTTCAAATACTTCAATAGAAATAAGCTCAAGTTGGCCATTTTACAAATCTCAATTTCTAACACTCTAGCTTAAAATTAATTTATTTATCTTTTCAGAAAAATACTCTCAAGGGACATTCAGTAACAAAATAATCTTATACAAGTAGAAACAAACCAATGAAGTCAAGTTCGCCGTTTCAGAGAACAGACCATCTCTAATTCCTGGATGCTTGTACAGATTGGTAGAAAATAAACTATTTAATTTTCCATGTCATCCAAAAATTTAACAAGCATTATTTAGATTAATTCCAAGTATTAAGCTGAATTCTAGAGTTCTAGTACTGCAAAATGCTAATTTCAATACTTGGCTCAAGACAAATTCCATCATGAGTTGTGAACTCAAAAATTTAAGTGAAAATTCTCTAACACACACAATGAAATAGAGGTACTGAGCTATATGCAGATCATGATAGTAAGATGTCATCACATAAGCTCCTTCTTTCACCGTTTACATTAATATCCTGATCAATAGAGTCTGTATCGTTATTGCACACACGAAACTGACCCCATTTCTTCGAATTTTTGGCCTTCTTGACAAAGGACAGCCCCTCTGATGTAATTCACTGAAGAACAACATTATCTCCAACTGATTTACCAATCTGGCATGCTGACACTTATAGCCAGGGGAATTTGCCAAAGCATTAGCATTATTCTTTTCTGGTAGCCATTTGAAAAAAAGAAACAAGTAATCAACCAGAGCTCGAAATCAGTACAGAATTTAAGCATACCTGACCCAGACCGTGAACTCCCTGAGAATAATCGCTGCCAAGAAGAAGGGCTAGAGTAATCTGAAGATCACAAAATAATGATGAAAGAAACAATCTCAGCAGATGGAAAAATTAATATATAAAAGAGATCAAAGGAACACATTTAATTGGTTTAACCTCTTGCTGTGCTTAATTGTAATGGAAATGATATTGAAGAAATTAGTAAAATGTCCACCCTTAGATCAAACACAAAATAACAGAGCAATTTGTTCCATTAGGAGCTTCAAGAGATATAGAAACTTACCAATGAATAACCCAAGTTTTCTCTCTATATCAGCCATCTCATAACAAACAATGTGGCCTACTTCCGCTAATACCTTGGGAAAATGGTCAGTAGAAATGGTACTGATTTAGAAAGTGATAGACAAACAGCTCTTGAAGCAAAAGAATCCTCATCAACTTACCAAAGCTTATGTCTCTGTACACTGTCCTTGCATCAAAAAGAAAGATATCTGAATCTGATGAGAAATATCCATCCTGACAATAGTAAACAATATTGAAGATTTTTGGCATGTGTTTGCAAATTTCAAATTGGATTCAGATGATCCCAGCTTAAATCATAAAATAGTAAAGGGGAAAAAAGGACGTCCTACTTACACATAATGATTCTAGTTTTAATAATGCATTGGGGAAAGCAAAGCAAAGTGAGGGTTAGTACTGGATTTTCCCTATAAATGGAAAAGCAAAACATTTCTGAAATACATTAGTAAGCATTTTTTACTAAATTAGTAATGCACCTGTCACTCCTAAATTTCTTCCTACTACATTGGTTAAGTTAAATTCATTGTCTCTAACAGGAGTACTTTTGTTTTTTGTTTTAATGGCTAATTTCAGATAGCAGGAGGTAGCCACACCCAACCCAATTGTGGTTAACAGAGGAGATGCAATTCCATAATGACAGAGAAGAACAACAAATCAATAACCTATGCTCATCATTATTGTAAAGTTACAAAGAGTAAAGAGAAACGGAAACAAAAAACTTGAAAATGAACAAATTAGACAACAAACACTGCAAAATGTCAGTTCTATACAAGAAGTTTCGCAAAATAGGATGGAATTTTCAGTTCTTGCAGAAATGGATTGATCCTAAATATTTTAAAAACTATATAATCATATCTAAACACTCACATCTTATGACTATTGTTTACCTGCAAAGAACTATATAGCCTATATATGATAATAGGCAGCGGGTTAGCTTAAATATGCATGGGATAATGTTGGAACTAAAATATAAGAATTAGATTGGGCAGATGCATATTTTATGATTACATCACAATACTTAGCTCCAAGAATTAATTTCTGATGTTCCTATTAGACATATGCATTTTGTCAATGAAACTCAGCCGTCTCATGTTCTGACCAAGTGAATTAGAGTCCTTGATTTCAAGTCTGTTTTCTATCAAATAAACAGAATTCTAAAACCCTTATCCATCCAAGCATGGAACTCCTAGTGTTAATCTGAGAGCTCTTGCCTCCTGAATCATCTATGAGAACTCAGATCCCATATTTCTTCTTAGTGATGACACCTTATCAAAGTTCTTGTCATCTTGAGTAGCCCGTTGCTCATCAATCACAATAAGTTAGGAAGAGTACACATAAACTCTTCCAGTTAAAGTCAGTTTCATAAATAAGATTCCCTACCTCAGATTCTGAGTTCAAGCACCATCTGTAAGCCGATAATTTGATGGCAGGAATTGACCCATCTTACAATAACAAAGATATCAAATTGTTGGTATGTTGTGATTTAACGCATAATTAGTCAGGTACAATGCTACTCAATAACTAGATGAAGAATCAGTTTGAGCAAGAGTGCTTTGTGTAAAGCATTTATGCTTCTCAACAAAACATACAAAGTGCTTTTCAGTGTTCTTAGATAATTCAATCAAGCCAAAAATAGATACAAAAGCATTTCACAATTTTGTAGGAACACCTTGTCAGAAAAGTACTTGAAAGTGTGTTTCTGAAAAAATAGTTTTTGTTTTGTTTTGCTTTCCCAAGAGGCGTTTTCGTAAAACTACCGACCAAATGCTCGTCCTAGAAAAAGAAAATCCAAAGCTCTTTGATGCAAAAAACGTCCTTGAACTTTAATCAAACATTACAAATAGACACAAAAACATTACGGCTATATAACTTTTTTTTCTTTTTTATTGTGCTAAAAGCATTCCCGAATGCAGTCCTAAACTCACGAATGAACAAAACGGAAAATTATGGTTCACTATACAACTGCGCTAGAACAAAAAGACCCAATACAACAAAGTGAACAAATTTCACAACTGCAGCAAAAATAAAACAAAGTACCGGTAACGAAGATGAGTCTGCAATTCAAAACAATGAGAGCTCTGAGGCGGTGTTAGAGACCCCTGAGATAAAGCTTCTTGGTCTGAGGTCAATAAGATTTGTTCACCTTTGTAGTTGCACCATCCTACATGAAAGGTCCACGCATACCCTCTTGTTCCTATAACTCAAAAAATAAAAAAAATAAAAAATAAAAAAAGCGGCAAACCGGTTTATATTTTACAGTCAATAAAGAAATATCAGAGAAAGGAAGTAGCAAACTTACTGGAGATGGTGAAGTGGGAGTGTTTTCTTGCATGATTCCAGTATATCCCATAAAATTTTCACCCATGTTTATATGGGTGATATCGATCAGACTTCGAAAACTCTTTCTTACAGTGGCTCATGCGTCACTCACAAAAGCCTCCTAACCGCTCTTGCAATTTTAAGACTCTTCAAGAGAAAAAGAAAAAAAAATTGCTTTTTTTTCCTTTCCCTTAAGAGGGAAAGTAGGGGAAATTGAATTTGCAAATACCCGTTTTTACCTGTAAATTGCTACCAAGATCCGTGAACACCAGGAGCCACTCTGACTCCGAGCCAGCAAGAAAACTGGCAAGCTCTCTCATGCGACATCGTTTTGTTCACGTAAGGTGATTGATAAAAAGACGAGGTCGTTTTAGTCCCTAAAATGTACATTTTGTTTCAAGAGAATGATCAGATTCACTTTTCTTACGAACAGGCATTTCAACGTAAATTTCTTTGATCACATGTTTATAGACGAACATAGCTGTTAAGACTTAAGAGTACGGATTAAATTCTTTGACGACACCACATCTTAGACAAATCTCATTCTCATATGATTTGATTTAATTGCACGAGCACATTAAATCGTTTCGTTTGAGATTTTCTCAGTTTAAAAGATTTAAATCTCCAAATTGGTGCCCATAGACAAATTATGGAAGTATGAAGTGTGCTGGTAATTGGCTTGGCTGGTGTCCCTATTCACATGAGACTTGACAATCAATGGGAATCAGGCAATTGACATATCTTGATTATCCAGATGAATTTTATCATACAAGAATAGATGTGATATCTGCGAACCTACAGAATAAACATTTTGTGATATATTTTGATCTCCACCACGTTTGTTTTTACGTACGAAGAAGTTGAAATTACTGCCGGGTTCGATGTTGCCACAGACAATCGTGTAGGGCAGACAATTTTAAGGAGACTTGATGGAGACCCAAGAGATTTTGGAAGAAAGAGTTGGATTATGTTCAGCACTGAAGCGTTTGTGACTCAAGAATTATTGATTTCGTAAGATGAAATCAATGCATGTCAGATCACTTTCAGTTCCTTAGCTTTGAAAATCCAACCAAAAGACTTTGGAAGAAAGAGTTAAATTACGTTCAGCATTTAACGGTTATCAATTTTTGTAAGTTGACATCAATACATGTCACCACTCATAGGTTGGTTCAAGTAGAATAGATTGTTCCTGGATTGTGTGCAAGGCTAGACGCACCATCACGACTCAATTCGTTTTGATCCACATGATTTACGCCACAGCAACGTGAGAAAATGCTTATAGATTGTTCCTGTATTGTGTGTAAGGTTAGACGCACCATCACGATTCAATTCGTTTTGATCCTCATGATTTACGCCACAAGAAGGTGAGAAAATGCTTACATGTAGCGCATACAGTTTCCAGTCTGAATCCCATTCCCCTAAGTATGATTTCCCGGTTTATTTTTTTATCAACTAAAACATTAAAACAAGTCTGAGACAGAAGTTTCCTAGTCTAATAAAGTAAACTAGTATGCGAGAAATTTCACAAATACATGCAACCAGATAACATTACTCCCTTTCAGCATCTCTACCAGAAATGGTATTCCATTTGTGATTGTACCATTATAGGAGAGTATTACTCTGTCTTAGCATCATTACCAGATGCGGTTTCCTTGACACCAACAACTGGAGTTTCTGATGGACTATCTTCTGCAGACTTAGCAACATCTGCTTCTCTAGTCTCTGCGGATTCACCAGAGGAGGCTCCATCTGTTACAGGAACTGTCTTCTTGATAGTTCCAACCTTAACATACTTGCTCATGAACTTGTACTCCCAGTCCATCAATGCCTCCAATTCAAATGGACCGAGACCAGAAATATCACCGGTTAAATCTTTATCCTCAAAAGACATCTTTGCAAGAGCTCTGCTAGCATCCTTTCCGGCAAACAATGCATACGGCCCACCAGGTCCGTAAAACATCCTACAAAAATTTTTAAATCAAATGTTCAACCCAGATGTACTTGGATATTGAAAAGGTCCTTTCGATCTACTTGATTGACAAGTGTCAATCTAGAAAGCAATTGGATGTATTAAATTCTATGAATCATAGCAACGTCAAATTGAAATCAAATATAAAAGATTGAAAATTATAATCAAATTATTAGATTAATCCCATGCAGAGTTCAAGAAATCAAAGAACTCAACAAAATCACAAGAATTGTAAGGGAGTTGATAAAACCACACTAACAGACACCAATATCATGGATTCTCAACTATAACACAATCAGTAATTGATATCAACCAATTATTCATCATAATCCACGAGAAAACAATATATTCCATGAACTGGATCTTCCAAGAAAAGAAAGGCGATTTTTTTCTTCGTATAAAATCCTCAGAAGATGAACTTAGCTTTAAAAAAACACAAACAACGTTGACCCACCAAATTGAAAAGAAAATTATTTATAAAAATCTAATTCTAATTATATACCTGCTCTGAGAAACATCATAGATCTGGCCCTTGATGGCCATGAGAAGAGGCTTTTTAGGATCGGAGCCATCGTACTGTTTGAGATCCTCCTCAGTGACCTCGCCGAGCTGAACCGGTGGCGGCAGAGGCTGCAACTCCTCAACTTCTCTGGATCGCTGTTGGTGATGATTATCAGACGAGCGAAAAAAATCCGAAAAAACGTAGTATATGGCCCATATTAAAGCCAGAACCGTAAAGAACGTCGACGGAGACAGGCCGGTGTACGCAGTAATTGCCTCCTTGAGAGTCTCCCATAGTTGCATAGCCATGATCAACTGAGAGACAGGAAAGCGAAGAATAGCAAGAGTGGAAGATTTTTCTACCCAACCCGGGATATGCAGGGTTTGGTCTTAAATCGACCGGCTTGGACCCACAGTTCACAATAGAGCTATTTTTAATTTTTTTTACGTTTTCAATTCTTTTTGTCGTAATAACATTCCAGTCCCTAACTTTTGGCTTTCTTGAATAGAGACTCAAATTTTCCTTTCCTTTATATAAATAAAATTGTTCTGCTTACGTGAATAAACCTCTTAATAGAATTTCCTTATAATTGATTTTTTTTTTCAAAATTTTAAACAAAAATTATTAATTATTTAATTATTATCAATATTTTTAATAAAAATAATATAATCATTTTAATAAATAAATTTTAAAAAATTATGTTAAATATTTTTAAAATATACACTTTAGATAATCTAATTTTTTTTAAAAATACTAAAAAAGTTTTATTCTTAAAAACCCAAAATTTAGACTTCTATTATAGTCATAAAATGATTTTTTAAAAACATTTATTAATAAAAATTAAATTACATAACTTTTTTTTTTAAATTGGTATTAAAAATTTCTTTTGATGAAAGAAAAATTATATAAACAGAGACTTATGTCAGGCCAAAATTTAATATTCTAAAAATATTTTTATTATTGCACTGCAAATTATGGACCTGTTTAATAATAATGAAAAGAAATTATGTATATTTCAAAGAAATATAAAATAAGGAACGAAATAGTATTTTCTCAAATTCTTTTGGAGTAGAAAATTCCAGAAGGGACCACCAACACCACCTCGATGAATACGTTAATTTTTTATAATGGATACTTTTTTTATTTTTTTATTTTTTATTTTTTAAATTACACAATTGGTCATATTAGGTTGATGGAGACCATCTCTATTGCAATGTGAAGTATTTGTATTTTCTTTATTAAAATTACTTAATTCATGTGCTAGTTTACAAAATTGAGCTTCATGTTTGGTGGCAATTGGGTCATTTGAGAATGGTGAAGTGGGTGGAAATATCAAAATGAGGCAAGCGATTGAAATTTTTTCAATAGTTTTTCTTCTGTAATGTTATTATTGTTATTATTATTATTATTATTATTATTATTATTATTATTATCCTCCTATGTTGCTTTCTAATATCCGACAATTTTGAAACTGAGTTTCGTGATGAATCATGAATGAATTAAAATAATATTATTGTCAAATTGACCACAAAACAAATTTGAATTGAAAAGCAAATGATTAAGAGTATTTTTGCCGTTATAAGAGCATTTTAACGTATAAATGGATTCTTTTCGTAAAAAATGTATTACGTTATTAATATAAAAAAATTTATATTTTATATAAAATTAATAAATATTATTTTCAAAAATTATTTTTCAATATGAATATGGATTACTATTTATTATTTTATAAATTATTAAATTAATTTTTTTTTTCTTTAACTATTAATGAAATAAATAAATTACTAAGTCAATAATCCATAAATGTCAACAAGATCCTCTAAGAACATTTTCAATATATTTATAAATTATCTTTTTAAAGATACCACATATATAAAATTTATATTAGAAGTGTAATTGGTCTCTCCAATATATTTAATTCCATTCACTATCAAGCTGATATGACAAAAAAAAAAATAATTCATATCCTCAACTTCATCCTCTATTTTTAGAGGGATTTGTTGATAATTATGGATTACTGACTCAACAATTCATTTATTTTATTGGTGGTTAAAGAAAGAGAAATAATTAATTTACTAATTTTATAAAATAATAAATAGCAATCCATATCCACATTGGAGAATAATTTTTGGAGATGATATTTATCAATGTCATATAAGATGCAAGTCTCTTCACATTAATGACGTAACACATTTTTTATAAAAGCAATCCATTTATACATTGGAGATACTCTTATATTTTCATTCAGCAACAGCATCGAATTAAGAAGATAGGCATTGGACATGTATCAGGACTCTAAAATTGAACAAAAATCTTCTCCTAATTTGAGTAAGACTTAATCTTTAGACTCTGAAAACTATTGAAGACATTCTTTTCTCTCAAAGGAACAGAGAGAAAAACTCAAGCAATTCAACCAATTTTCTTTCATCTTTCAATTTTCTTAAAATTTACATGTTTGTAATTTAATCAATTGTTTCTTTATTATTGATTGCTAAATCCCTTATTAGAATGAAAGGATATAATTTAGTTAGGGATTTACTTTTATGTTTTATTGAATAGTTATTTAGTTTCAATTCTTCTAAATATAATGTTATGATTTTTTTTTTTTAATTATATTGATGTTTTTGTGATTGACCATATAGAAATAATTTTAGAATTTATGTAAAAAACCAATGAGAGAAATATAAGTCATACATTAGAAAAATAAATATAGATAATTAAGGATAGATATGTCATATGTGTCCCGATTATTTATCATATTACATAAAAATTAATCATAAATTTTAACTGACTTAGTTAATAACTGAGAAACCAATAAATAATCATTATTAATTAAGTACAATCTTAATAACTTGACGAAGAATTAGGATAACAATTGAATTAATTACCATTCATAAATGTAATTATTCTCGAATTCATATTAATATTCTTTAGTAATTAAACCCTAAATCCTCATCATTCATATTCATTGACTGCAACCCATTTACTGACATTGTTATATTTAATTTTAGTTTCTTTGTTTTAGTTTTAATATAATTGATTTCGTATTTTTTTATTCAATTTTTTAGTGTGCAATTGGTTTCTCGTTTATGTGGGTTTGACATTTTAAAATATTTCGCAGGTTTTATTATTATATTCGACTTTGTACACTTGTTAAAAATTCTCGATCACATGAGTTGCTCACGTGGTTCTAGGCATTCGTACCTTATTGCCAATCTCTGATTTGAGCCCAGATATGAAGCAGCTCCTCAAAAATTCGTCATCAACTCTGGTGATTTGGTTTGATAATCGCTTAAACTGCAGTTGAAATTCATGCACGGTGGAAATATGTACCACCTTCGTTAATTCTCCCTTTAGATCCTAATACTGAGATGGGCCAAATCGGGATAGTAAGGATTGCAAAAATGATGACCAGAATTAATTTCTCGTTCTTACCCAGCCAATGAAACCACTCTTCAGCTGACCCTTCCATGTTGAATGAGGTTAGTAGCAGCTTCTCTTCGTTTGACAAATTGTGGAATCCATAAAACTACTCAATAATCCAAGTTTCTGGGTTCTTCCCGAGTATTTTAGAATGCTCAATCGAGCTGTCTTGAATGGATCGTTACCCAAAAACGACGTAATGCCTGCTTCACTTCTTGAGTCCCCAACTTCTCCTCCCTTCACAACCTTCCCACGCTGATTCTGCTCAAATCTCGCCTCTATTAAGGGTTCTTGTTGATCTTTTGTGGAAAACTCCCGATTGAATTCAATTGTTCTTGGTTTGCTACCTCTACACTCCTCCACCCTAACGTGGCTTCGAGTACCTTCTTCCATGGATGTCGGTCATATCCTCTCAACGAAAGCACCAAACGATAGTAACAAAAAAATGATTAAGGCAATTTGAGGGTGCCTTCAACTACAGAAAAGACAGAGAAAGAAGAAGAAATTGTTGTTTGGCAAATTTTCGGCATAACCGCCCTCCATTCCGTGCCTCCTATATATTGAATTCCTCTAAAAACTTTAACCAACACAAGTCTAACAGTATATTTCATAATAGAATACCTGAAGGGAAACTAGAGCACGCGTTAAGACAAAAAATAACAAGTCAAGCAGCTTCATCTTCCAAAACGCTTGTCATTTGAACTGGTCTGAAACTCTTAATGTAGGCCAGGCCTCACCCTTCACGAAATCCCACTTGAAAGTCCTCAGACCAAGTTGGCTTCTTTTGAACACATTTAGAGGCCTGAATGCCTTTTCCTTCCCTCGTAGACTTCCTGAGATCGCGTCATATACTATTACTACAAACATCTTACAGATTCATACAAAGCATTATAAAAAAATCGAAACCAAACATGTTCTAAATAAAGCACACAAACCCTAAATTTCCATTTTTTTTTCCTGCAATTCGTAAAAATGAACAAAATCAGCAATCATACAACATGAATGTATATACCATAACAAACCCCGCCAAGATTATCCAACACTTCAAGCCTAATTTCATGATTTTTGATTCTAGGATTTGCCAAAATGGCTGTAGAACAAAAAACTCTTCGTAAGATATCAGAAATCAACAATCACAAACAATTTTTGTCAACAAATGGAAGACAAATGGGAAGATACAGTACTTGGATTCTAAACGTTGCTAAGTAAGTGACTTCTACCTGCGAAAACGATGAAAACAGCTCTTCAAACGATCAGGTTGTTGGAAGATCAGTTCAAGGCTTTCAAAAATCAACGTTTATTAAGAACCTCACAGAAAGAAAAACATGCGCGACGGTTCCCTAGTTGAAGCTATAGTCGGTGTCGTGGTCCTGTACTAAATTTTAAAAGAATGAGTTGGGGATAGGTTTTATTCAGTCTATTCGAGTTGCTGTCAAAAAGACGCAAATAACCTTGAAGTGCAATAACGGAAACAAAGTTATAACGGCCAGGACTAATTTTATGTTTTTGGCCAAAATGTATCCTTATCTGTTGTTTTTGTAAATCTCGGAGACTAAAATATTGCTACCCCGAAAGAATATTCTCTCTCTGTTTTTTTTTTTTTTGTTTTTGTTTTATAACTCAAAATATTTGAGTTTTATTTTAATAGGACGAATTTGGTTCCATTAATTTTTGAATAAATACTAACTAAATATATTATCAATAAAATATATTGTTTAAATTATGAAAGATTGATTAAAATCGAATATAATACGTGCGTTTAAAATACATATTCTAAATTTAATTTATCATTATCAAACTTCTTTTTACGAGTGATCCAAAAAAATATTTATTCATGAGAATAATATTTTTTTTAGAAAAAAGAATTTATTTCTTAATTTAGGTTAGATTATCACGGGATATCATATCAAATTCAAGAATATTTAATTTTTTTATTTAAAAAAATTTTAAAAAAAATGAAAGCGAAACCCAAGTGGGATTGTTGTGTTGGTTGAGTTTTGAGGGTGGCATAATTGAAAGGTTCTCCCTAGTGGCATTTGTTAATGGGTTGTCAAACGAGTGAAATAAAGAAGAGCCTAGGTATCTATTTTTCTTTATTCAATTTATTAACACAAAAATAATCTATGGTGCATTTGTTTCTAGTTGTTTTTTAGTGTGATTGTAAGGATTTAATCAATTGATTATATTATTAGTTTATATTTTAATTCATCGTAATATGTGTTGGATGTGTTGTTACGAGAAAAACACGCAAGATTTATCACATATACAAAAAAAAAAAAAAAAAGAAGAAGAAGAAGAAGTTAATTTAGTTTAAGTATAAGAAAAAGAGACAAACGACCATATACGCATATTTTACGAAAGAATTTTTTTTATCAACTATTTTAAGGATGTACAAAATCTTCATAAAATAAAATTATTTAACCCAAAACATTATTTTAAAAAATTATTTATTAGTTAATAAATGAATAATTTATATATAAAAAATAAAAAAATAGGCTGAATTTAGTTTAACTATTAAAAAATGACAAATGACCTTTTATGCATATTTTAACATGATATGCGTATAAAAATATTTTACAAAAAAAATTAGTGACTGCTTGGCATTTCTTTTGAAAAGCAAAAGCAACTTATTTTATAATTTTAAACACAATTTGTGCTTTTAAAAAATTTTAAACGGCTTATTTCATAATCTAATTTTTTTGACAATAATTTTTAGGGTCAATTTAAGATTGTTATGTTAACCGTTTTTTACGATGAACAAATTATTTTGTTGATAAACAAATGATTTGTTTGATTAAATTGTTTTAATTATTTTGTATTTATTTGATTGATGATAATACTTTGATTGTGCTTTATAAAGCTTAATTTATATTTATATATTGAACATATATTGTACTTGATGTTTTTGGTTGAGAATGATTGTTCACAGGTGCAAAGAATCGACACTAGTTCAAAATTAGCTCAAACGTATCAATACCTTTGGAAACGTATCGATATCCTGATCAAGCATTTTGACAACGTATCGATACCCTTGAAAGAAAGTTCAAACGTATCAATACCCTAACAAACGTATCGACACCTTTGTGACGGACATTACGTCGTTTGCGTGGAAAAGTATCGACACCTTTGGAAACGTATCGATACCTTCATCAAGCACCTTTGAACGTATCGATACCTCATCAAGCACCTTTGAGCTGGACATCTCTGAAGAAGAAAAATTGACCAATCGTATCGACACCTTTACAAACGTATCGATACCTTCTTCAAATCAAAGTTATAACGGCTAGTTTCAGAGCATTTAGTGAACAATCAAAAAGCCGTTAGAGAGACATTGTAAAACTCTCCAAAGCTATTTAAAAGCTTCTCTCTCCTCAAGAAGAAGATTGTATGAACCAGAAGAAAGAAAGAAAAAAGAAATAGAGCAAAATCAAGCATCATCTTTTATAATATTTTCTAGAGAGAGAAACTCCTTTTTACACTTATTGTATATCTGCTCTAGTGAGAGAAAAAAGTTGTCTTAGCATTCTTGTTATATTTGGGTTACACTTTACCCGTAAAAAGAAGTTGTTTTGGGTTGCTCTTCACCCGTAGAAAGAAAGACGTGTATTTGGTTACCCTTCGCCGTTAAAGAAGGAGTTGTAATCGGGGTTACTCTTGACCCGTGCAAACGAAGAGATAGTAGAGCCTCAGTCCGGTGAAAGCTGAGAGAGTGGATGTAGGCTTGGTTGTACTGAACCACTATAAAATCTGAGTTTGCAATTCTCTCTCTCTCTCTATCATTTACTTTCTATTTTATAATTCTCTCTTTGTTATTTATTGCTTTATTTGTATATTTTATTTG